>PVJH01005807.1:0-107993 GCA_004026705.1 Nesogale talazaci
GGTCTTTTTTAGAAAAAACAAAAGGGGGAAATGTGGAAGCCAAACCTTTACAAAACAGCGCCCGCCATTACAAGATGGCGCCTGGCCGCACCCTGACGCTTAGCCTGTAGGTGGTAAACAAGTAGCACTGCGCATGCTCGAGTATATCTGGTGATGCAATAGAGCCTCTGCACCAATCGCATAGAGCCACGCCTAAAATGGGCTATAAAAGCTTTGGATTTCTCCTCCTCGGGGTCCTTCTCATTTCGCTGACCTCCTGAAAGTGAGGCAGCATCATTAAACTTTGCTGTAACGCCATCAGAAGAGTCCTAGCCATTCTTCGCGTCGTGTGTTGCGTGTTCCTGACCTGATCCGTCTCGGCGAGGGGCGCGCGACACCCCCTTTCTTCCACTTTTCCCCCTACCTTCCCCCTACCCACACAGTATCACTACTCTCACTATTTTTCTTAAGGAATTCATCTGTCAGGGATTACATATGTAGAGAGCTCTTATCTGTACCAGTGTACATCCTCTGGTCTAGCCAGATTTATAAGAAAAAACTGGGTTGTTTTTCCTGATAGTGGAGGATAGAGAGGAAGCATTAAGGAACTAGAGGGATGCTTTGTGTCTTGCTTGTGCTATATTGTGCCCTGGCTGGCTTGTCCCTCCCGTGTGGTGTGAGGGGATATCCAATTCCTCATTCTTTTGATAGTTCCTCCATCATTAAATAATTTATCCATAGAATCTTTTAATATTGTAGCTTGAAGCTTGATTTGTTTTCCTTCCGTTCTTTTAACTTGAATATGCTGACAATCCCTTATTTTAGATTTTCTAATTCCAGATGTTTGCACAATTCCTTATAATAT
This sequence comes from Nesogale talazaci, assembly GCA_004026705.1. Lineage (NCBI taxonomy): Eukaryota > Metazoa > Chordata > Mammalia > Afrosoricida > Tenrecidae > Nesogale > Nesogale talazaci. Next base: position 845 of record PVJH01005807.1, read on the forward strand.
ACTGACAATATACTTCTGTGAAATCAGCCATTGAAAACCCTATGACACAGTGTTCATTTATGGTGCACCTAAAATACATGAAGTCACAATTAGTAAGGATTAACTTGACAGTAACTATAAATATGAATTCGGCAGAATTAATTTATTTTGTTGCTAAAACAGGTATAGGGCTTTCTTTTCTTTTACTCTTCAATTTAGAAAAAATTCCAAATGAATGCATATACAAAAAAGACCTTGTAGCCATTGGAATTTAAAAAAAATGTGAACTGGGCTACAGGAATATTACCTCACATACTTGGATTGAAACTCTTAAGTCATAACTGGAGAAAAAATTATAAGTGAAAAATGTAAGACCTTTGGTGGTATTATGATGGCTTTGACTAGGTTGTATTCATATCATAGAATTCTATTTTTGCCTAATTCTGGTTATGCTAACCTGCATGATAGATTATTTTGTGATTTGGGGAAGGAAAAACTCAAGTCACCTAAGTTTTAGCTCCCACACATTGTTGTTTCAGGTGAGCTCAGACTGCTTTCGTGAGACATCGGGCAGGCCCGCAGCTGCTATATCTTCCCTAGATGCTCCTCCAATGACTGTTGATTCACAGCTCACATTTTCCAAGACATTGGTACTGGCTGACTTATGACTTTCCAGAGGGAGAGAATACAACATTATTGCCAGGCCATGGCTTTCAATTTTGTGTGCTTGCCTTCTCTTTAGTATGATGCATCATAAATCATGATGTCTGCGTCATAATCTTATAAAACAATAAAGTTAAATTCCCATCTATACTTAAATGATACATTGCTTGAATCAAACATTCTACTTAATAAGTGATAAAATTGTACCAAAGCAAATATCAAGAAAGAACTTCTGGGAGTGAAACACATCCTTGGAACCTAGAGTCCCTGCACTAAGACAAAAGTAGGTCCAGGGTGAGATTTGTCCCAAGAAATATGCAGCTGTCCAAAGGATGCCATCTTCAAAGATGTTGATAGGAAGCAAGAATATTTCTCTAGAACCAAGAGAAGTAGCTTTCCTCCACAGTTGAGGCAGAGAACTCACACTCCCAGGCTCTTTAGCTGTGAGAGAATAAATCTCTGTCCATTAAAGCCACCCACTTGGCCACTTGTGGCATTTCTGTGATAGCAGCACTAGGTAACTCAAAATTTCACACTACCAAGTCCTTGACTTGCAGCTTCAATCTGCTTGTGTGGATTCTTGGTGTTCCTAATTTGTGTTACTCTTTCCCATGTTAATCTATCTTCATTCCCTGACTTCATGCCTTGCGGAATTCAAGCTGAATCACATGAAGAAGCAATTGTTTTATAGAGACAATTTAACTCCACAATTGCAGAAGGTCAAATTCCTATAACAAATCCCTTATTGGGCTGAGCCCCGGTGGCATAGTGGTTGTGCACAGGACTGAGGCCCACTGGGATGGAGGTTCAATTCCAGCAGTGGGGCTGGGCCTCCTACTCCCACCACCGGAGAGCAGTGATGCCCTCCCCCCAAAAAAATCCCTTATTAAATGTATATGTACTTAGTTCTGCTTCTTTGATCATATCATGCATTGTACAGATTCTGGAACAAAAGGTGGCTCAGCAGTCAAATAGCACACCTTTCTGGTTTGTCTGGAAATGAGTGGTTTCCCAAGACATAGAAGACTCAGTGCTAAAAGAGGAAATGACTTGGAAAAGCAGAATTTTTTAATCAATTCCCCAGAACTATAATCTTGGGATGCATTTTCTAAATTGTTTTGACTTTCTGGAAATTAGCTATACTTATATATAATACAAGTCTTACATTTAATTATGATTGTTACAAATATAATTATATAGATAGAAAAATAAATGATAATGTTTACAAAGATAAAGTGGACACTAATAATTTGTGATAAACAGTGATGAACTGTTACTCAAATTATCGACAAAATTCATCGCCTGTATAAAGCAACTGTGTAGACTGCATGTACCATAACGAGCTGTGAATGGGCTTGAAAGAATGGGAATGCTAGAGCACTTCCTTGTCCTCAGGCACAATTAGGGAGTTTAGGGTACAGAGATCATTTGAATGTTATTGTTGTCACTATTGTTAGAATGTACTGAGTCAGCTCCAACCTGTGGTGTCCCTGTGTACAACAGAATGGAACACTGTCCCCCTCCTGCACCTATTGCTCCTGTGGTTCAGACCATTGATGCGGCTATGGTTTCAATCCATCTCCTTAGGACTGTACTCTTTTCACCACTCCTCTTCATTACCAAGCATGATGTTCTTTGCAGAAATGGTCTCTCCGGTCAGCATATCCAAATTGTTGAGAGTCTTCCCAGTATTGCTTCAAAGAAGCACTCTGGCCATACTTCTCCAAGGCAGGTTGACTTGGCTTGTAGTAATCCATATTACTTTCAAAATTCTTCAGCAGCACCATCATTTTAATGTATTGAATCTTCTCTGGTCTTCTTTAGTCAATGTTCAACTTTCACAGATAGCACAAATGAAAATTCCACATGTGTCAAGTACTCCTTAGGCCTCAAAGTAACATTTTTGCCTGGCAAAACTTGGAAGAGGTCTCTTGCAGCAGATTTATGTAATGTAACTCAGACACCTTAATTCATCTTCAAATCATCAAAGAGAAATGTTCCGCATCTTCTAAGAGCAGAGCACACACCCAAACCTATTTCTATATTTTATTTTATATTTGCAAATGTACGTGGGTTTGAGTGTATGCGTGTATAATGCTGATTGAGCCCTGATGGCAGAGTGGTTATACTTTTCACTGTTAACCACCAGGTCAGTCATATGAAAACTTCAGCTCCTCTGCTAGAAAAAGAGCTCTTTCTGTTCCCATCAGGAGCGATCGTCTGTCATCGCCAGGGGCAGTTCTCCCCTGTTCTGTAGGGGTTCCGATGAGTTGGAATTGACCAGAAGTCATGCAGTGCATTCAGTTATATTCTTAGAACCATCACCGAGTGACCTTGAAAGAGTTTCTGTCACTAGGTAGAAGAAACCCCCACATGTTAGATGTAAATAATGTAATGTCGAGATTATTAGATATAATTTTCACAGGAACTGTGACTTGTTTGATTCTAGCTTTCTCTTTCCAGAGAGCCTAGACTTTGGCTTCCGTCTCTGAGTTGATTACTGGGGCCCAGTGAATGGCTCTAATGAATTATAGTGGCAACTCCCTGGTGATTATCGATTTCATCCGGCTCACTGAACAGAAATAAGTACTTTCTAATTTGTTGTGACATTGAATAGATGTGTTTATTTATTAAAGGATGTAGTAATGGCAGCATGCCACCATGTCAGAAGAAAGAGCAACCTTCTCTTCCTGGGACAGAGAACATATAAAGCAAATGATGGCACTCCAGAGCTTGCTCCTTGAATTGAAAGATGCCCTTCTTACAAGTATGAAAACATGGTAGAACTAAGGAAAAGAACATTGGAATCAGAATGAATACCTGTCTTTGATTGTCTTCTCTACTGTGGCCACAGTAGCCTTGATTTTTTGCATGGTGCTTGACATCTCTTTCCAAATTTTTGTCACAAAGATGTGAATGATGACAGAAACTGCAAGGATTATGTGTGCATACAAAGAAAATAAGCGCTTCTCTGAGATGGTTTAATTAATTCACACATATTAGACATAATTATTATTGACTAAATTAGTCAAAAACAAAAAACCTTTTAATACCCTGGGAACTTGTTTTTTTCAATAGTTCCATTCCCTTGAGTTTTAAATATTACACATTGCTGGATCAATCAGGCTTAACTTATGTCATAGAAGAGAGTACATAGAATACAATAAAATAGAATTTCTACCTTCAGAGGTTTTGTGATGAATTTTTAAAAATAGAATTTATGACAGTTTCTTCTTAAACAAGCAAACAAACAAACCAAAATGCACCCATTATCATCAAAATGGAAGTTATGGTGTTACTAGAAGATAAGATGATAAGAGAAATGTTGTTTTTCCCACCTTGTCATTCATTAGAATATTCTTTTTTTTTGGGGGGTGGGGTTGGGGGCATCACTGCCCTCATGGTGGGAGTAGGAGGCCCAGCCTTGCTGCTGGATTTGAACCTACAACCCAGTGGGCCGCAGTCCTGTGCACAACCACTATGCCACCAGGGCTCAGTCCAAGAAAATTCTTTTTATAATGAGGTAACACTCATTTATAGGCATAAAAACCATATGCCTTCTTGCTATAGTCCAAATATTTTTTATTTATTTTTTCTTCAGATACTCAATGTTACATAATTGATTATTATGGTATATGTTTAAACATTTCTAGCACCTCAAAACCTTACACAGATCTGCATTCTGACATTAAATAAAAATCTCCTTGATATGTTCCCCAAGAACCAAAGGTCACTGGTCTTTTGTTCAGGGAAATAGGATCATAAAATTTAAGTATTGTAATCTTTGACTGTAGCTCTTATGACATAGGTTAAATAAATCTTGAAGAAAACATTTGAAACTATTTCTAAATTCAAGAAAACTAAGGTAAACCAATATATGGAGCTATCTTATAAACCTATATATTTAAAATATTCAAATATTTAGAAATATCTAAGTAAACATCTGGATAATGTGGAGATATTTATAGCCCCTGAAGAGATATTTAAAGCAATAAATCTGACTTGACATTCCTTAAAAATTCCCCTGATGCTTTTATAAATCAACTGTAGATTTATACTTGCCTGGTTTTATTCTTTTTCATGCATACATGATGGCAGGGATGAGATGGGGGTGGAGTAGGGTTCATTGTGTAGCAGTACAAGTACTCTATCATCTTCAGTGACTTGAACATACTCAGAATATATTTTCCTTTGAAGGACTCTAGATAATGAAATCAACATTTTTGTGACTCAGATAAAAAAAGGTTTATAAAATTTCCATCACTCTGAAATAACCAATTTTATGGACAGAAGAGACAATTTTAAAATGAAATAATCCTTGATATTTTTTAAACTATCAGATGGTACCCATTCAGATTTTTTTCAATATAGTGAGTTTTTTAGGTTACTTTTTCAATATAATGAATTTGTAAGTTTTTAATGCATATTGTTTTAAATATTGAAGGGTATTATTTGTGTAAAGGGACTCTGGGAGGTGCAATACGTAGGCATACCAATATTCTATCTCCAAACCTCAAGAACTTGAAAATGGGAAGAGATTTCATCCTATGACTGTTTTATATTATATGTGTATGTAGTTGACCTTAAAAAAGCAAAGTGAAGGAAACGGAACCTATCTAATTTCATCTTGCATAAAAGAGAGGGCTTTCTCCTCCTAATCATACAACAGGAAGACAAAAAGAGACAGACAAAGAAATAGGAGAGGGAAAGTCAAAGAGATTTAAAAAGTAAGAACTGATGGCCTGCTGCTCCTCTGAAGATGAAGTGTTCACTTGAGAAGGAGTGAGGAGCCTTCTAAGAGCAGCGTAGGACCTCTGTTGATATCCCTGATTTAAAAACAGAACAAAACAAAATAAACAAAGCAAAAACCTTATTTAAGACAGCAATTCAAATTGCTAGCAAGAATTCTACTATTTTCGGAGGTGCACATATGCAAGAATCAATGGAGCAGAAGGGAAGAAGTTCAAGCTACACTCAAAGAATTAGCCAAAAACAAGGCTTCAGGAATTGATGATGTATCAGCTGAAATGTTTCACCAAGAACAGGAAACACTGAAAAGGCTCACTCTTCTACTCCAAGAAATTTGATGGCCAGCTAAATAGAAGATATATTTGTACAAATTCCAAAGAAAAACGAACCAGCAGAATGCTCCTTTTATAAAACACTATCATTGATGCCACACACAAAAACTTTGCTGCAGATCATCCAATAAGAGTTGCAACAATACATTGACTATTACCAGAGGTTCAGGCTGGATTCAGAAGAGGACGTAGAACAAAGGATAGCGTTATTGAGGTCAGGTGTATCTTGGCTCAGTGCAGAGAATACCAGATGTTTACTTGTGTTTTATTGACCATGGAAACAGATTCATTTGTGTAGATCATCATAAACTGGATAACACTCAGAAGAATAGGAATTCCATAGCACTTCACTACATCATCTTCAAGTGAAACTAGTATGTGCATCAAGAGACAGTTGTGAGGACTGAACAAGGGAGAACTGTATTTCATAAAATCAGGGAAATGTGTGCATCAGAGTTGTATCTTTGCACGCTACTTATTCAATCTATATGCTGAGAAAATGATCAGAGAAGCTGGTTTGCATAAGAATGAGGTATAAGACTTTTTAACAACCTGTGATAAGCAAAGTACACACTTTGCTTACTGAATGCAAGGAGACCTTAAAGAATTGCTGATGAAGATCAAGAATTGCAACATCCGCATGATGTGGCTTGCCAAGCCATGGGTAAGATCATGAGAAATGGAGAAAAGATTGACATTGCTAATGATTTCATATTGCTTGGATTGCCAAATAATGCTCATGGAAACAGCAGTCAAGAGATTCAAACGATGTATTTAATTAGGCAAATATGGTGCACAAGACTTTTTAAAGTACTGAAAAGCAAGGATGCTCTTTTTAAGTCTAAAGTACACCTCACCCAAGCTGTCGTGTTTGTAATGGCCTCATATGCATATGAGAGTTGGACATGGAGTAAAAAAAAATCAAAGAAGAATCACTGCATTTGAATAGAAGAATATTGAAGTACCATGGACTACAAAAAGGCAAAATAATCTGTCTTAAAGGAAGATCATCCTGAGTGCTGCTTTAAAGTAAGGATTGAGAGACTTGTCTTCCTTAATCTGGACATGTCAGGAGACACAGTCACTGGAGTAGGACATCATGTTTGGTGAAATAGAGGAACAGTCGAAAAGAAGACGCTCAAGAAGATGGTTTTACCTAGTGGCTGCAACAACGAATTCATGGATCAGAAGTGGACTGCGTGTCGTTCTGTTGCACACAGGATTGCTTTGAAGGGGAACCATCACCATTGCACCTAGCAGCATTGCACCTAGGGGAGTTAGTCTGTTGCCACATATCAGAATCAGTAAACAGTAAGCACACAGTCATGGCTCTACAGCAGCACATTGCCTGAGCCAGATCTACATATCCCTCTGGTTCTCAACCTTGCTCCCACGTGGTCTGTTTCCCCTTGCCTTTCTGAACCAGGAAGCCTCCAGGTGCTCTGTCTCTTTGTCACTTAATCTTGCCATTACTACTACTGGTCTCACTCAGCCACATATTCTCAGTCACAGTGTGTTAGTCCGAGTATACTAGAGAAACACTCATAAACACACATATGGATATAAGGGAAAGGTTTATATATAGGAGGAATGGAACATTGAGAAAGCATCCCAATCCAGTCCAGTCCAGTCTTAAGTCTGATATTAGCCCATATGTCCAGTACCAGTCTATAAAGTGCTCTTCCAACTCAAGAGGCACATATAATGACACCAGGAAAATCACAGGCCAGTGGGTGCAGAGTCTTGTGTATGCAGCAGCAGTAGAAATATTTTGGAGCTGGCAGGGATCTCTCCATGGATCCTTGTTTCCAGGGTTCAGAGTCCATCAGTAGTATCCAATGAGGGTAGAAACATCTCAGCACTGGCAAGGGTCTCCATGGAGCTTCTCCAGCTCCGGAGGTCTGGTTCCATCAGAGTTAACCCATGTGGTTAACTTCCCAGAAGTCTCAGTAGAAAGCTATGTCCCCACAGAGACCTCATTGGCCATCTCCAGGTTGACAGGCTAAACTCTAGCCCTACAATGCCAGTGCTGACATTGACACAGATAAGTGACTGCCACACTCAGCCTCAACCACTCAGACAGAGACTGAAAACTTCTTTTCTGATGGTCCTCCGCTTGGTCTCTGTGTCTGCGATGGTTCTTATGCCCAGGGGAATGGCTTTGCTTGAGGGGGTGGTTTTGTCTTTCAGCAGACCACACCCCCAAGGAACCAAGTCACGCCTTCTATGAAATTAGGACTTCATTACACTAGAATCCTATCCATTCGTATTGTAGAGAACTTCCTCCAAAATAAGAATTATAGCCAAAGCGTAAAATACAGTCACATAAGGAATTATGGATAAAATCGCCATAAAAATCTGAACTCACTGCCAAAGGGTCTGTTCCAACTCTTAGCAATTTTATGGCACAGGGCAGAACTGCCCCTGTGGCTTTCTGAAATTGCGACGCTTTATGGGGGTCGAGAGCCACATCTCTTTGCCATGAAGCATCCGGTTTCCAACGTAAACACACTGTGCTGCCAGGGTTCCTAAAACAAAGGCTATCAGCAAGTCAAGTCTGACTGCTGGGGGTCGTGGTGGTGTCCTGATTGAGTATTGGACTGAGGTCAGCAAAGTCAGCATTTCAAAATCACCAGCTGCTCTGCGGGAGCAAGATGAATGTTTCTACCCTCACAGAGAGTTACAGACATACAGGCACGGTTCTACCCAGTCCTATGGAGCCACCATGATGGATAGAAGCGTTCCACTTCTACATTCATACTAATATGTCAATACCTGAACCAAAACCACACCAGCCAAGCCAAGTTCTCTTTTATGAAATTATGAGATAAAAGGGTTGATTTGTTTGCTGTGTTTATGATAATTTGTTATAGAGAAATGGAGTTATTATTGTTATAAACCATCTAATTGATTCATGTCATGATGGCCCAATGTGAGCAGAGGATAACTTGACTGTATTTGGTCTTGGTTTCTATGACCGTTTCCTTTGAGAAGTGATCAGTAGGCCTGCTTCCAAAGAATGTTTGAGTGCATTGGAACCACAGACTTCCACTTTGAGATCAAGTGCATAAACCTTGGCATCACGTAATATATCCCTATCAGAGTTAGTACACTGTTGATGTTTAATCAATTTTAGGTACCTTTTCTACTTTCTACAAATCAAAACATTTTTGCTTCTCACCTACATTGTTCTCAACTGAATGCCCCTTTTCTCAGAAAGTTCTCTTTGATCACTTCAGGATGAACTACTTTTGTGTTAATTCAGGTAGACTAGAGCAATAAATCCAGAGACCCTAATATATGTCAAAGAAAGAGATTTATATTAAAAAAGCAATTGTATATTGAGAAAACATCCAAGCACAGTCCAGATCAAGTCATTAAGCCCGGCATTATCCCATAAGTGCAGCACCAAATTACAAATTTTTTTTTAGACTCATACAATGATGCTGAATATAGGAAGATCACAGGCCAATGGGTTAGAAGGTCTTGTGGATCCAGTGGTGATGGAAACATCTCAACACTGGCGCGGCTCTCTGCTTGTTTCTTCCAGCTCTCTGATGTCTAAGAGCAGGAAAGGGAAGGCAGAGAGACTGGATGTGGCCTTCAATAATCTCTTTATCTGTCTGGCACCTCCAAATGAGGTCATCAATCTGAACCTGATGGACAGCCTAGACTCCAGCCCTTCACTCAAGGTCACAGAATTTTATGTAATTGCCACACCTTTTGAAAAGGATATTTTTCTCTTTGAACTCGTTTTCAAATTCTGTCTATGTTTTTTAGCAGGCCAAATGCATTTTGATATATAAAGGGGTACTCACCCCCAAATGAGAAGCTGAATGGAACAGAGCTTTCAGAGTATGCAGTCTTTCTGCTTGACAAACATAGAGCAGCTCCTTCTGACGTAGTGCACCCAGTGGTGTCGAGTGAGAAGGTTCTCTCAGGTCACAGTGAATTTTTTCATGAAAGCGACTTCAATCAAACCTCTTTTTTTTTGTGATGGCTGATAGCATTGGACTGTGAAATTGTGTTTCCTGCTCAGGGAAAAATGCTGAAGAAACTATGGTGATGTGGAACACAGTTTGCAAGGACAGCACTTTGGGGAATAACTCAAGTATCACAGTAGTTTTCTCATTTTAAAAAGGTGAAATGTTTATTGATGACAAGCGCCATTCTGGACATCCAGCAACTGCCCAAAAGGATGAAAATGTCTACTTGTATTATATTGGTAGTTTGTTTCACCAGGTCAGACTGGAAATCAAGCTTTTTCCTTGAGGTATCTAAAAAGGATAGCAAAGCAGTGTGTAGCAAAAAAGGTGTGATTTGTGGCAGACTGGAGACTGGTTTTGTCACTATGACAATGCACATGCAGCCATCTCACTGGGCCAATTTTTAGCAAATAAATAAATAATTAATTAAATAAATACCTCTCTTGCTCATGAATCTTGCTCACCTGACCTCACTCTGTGCAGCTTCTTTGTTTCTGCAATGCAGAGAGACATGGAAGGACAGCAATGTGATGATGTAGAAGGGGTGAAGAGAAAACGAGGGAGGTTGTCAACCATACAGATAGATGAGTTTGAAAAATATTTCCAAAAATAGAATCACAGATTTGACAAGTGTAATAGAGAGTATTTTGAAGGTGATGAGGTTGTTTTGTTAAAAAAAAAAAATTGCTTAGCTTTGAAAAAAAATTCTGCTTTGGGGAGGTACTCCCTCATATATTATAATTATTTGTGGAGTATCCTAACTCTAGAACTAGGAAAGGCATTTGTTAAGGGCATGGACTGAATTTTATTCACCTTTACTTGAAATTTAATGACTTATAATAGTAAGTTCTGAATGGTCACATCTCTTCAACATTTTTATATAAATACATATTTAGCGGTTAATTACCTGAAATATTTGATAATCAAATATAATGAATTAATATGTATCTCAATGATAAAATCTAATTCTAATTGGAAACATTGACTGATAACTGTGACATAAGTGGTTGATATTATTAGATAAACTCGGGCTGAGCCCCGGTGGCGTCGTGGTTGTGCGCGGGACTGTGGCCCACGGGGACGGAGGGTCAATTCCAGCAGCGGGGCTGGGCCTACTTCCACCACTGGAGAGCAGTGATGCCCCCCCAAAAAAAAAATTAGACAAACTCAAAATGGAATAATTAACATTTCAGTAAAAATCCTGTTTTATGTCCACCATTTCTTTGGATTCTGTTGTTTAATTACTTTACTTCAGGTGGACTGATTTTCTAGCTACTACAACATAACAGATGTTCTCAAAATGTTAAACAGTAGAGATAAAAATCCTTGGGGAAGTATTTGAAATATTAAGATTAAAATATTAATATAAAGAATCCACACCGATTTAAAGATGGCCAAAATTAATCCACTATCATTATGGTACCTACAAGTGCAATGTAATGTAAATGCAAGTGTCAAACAATCTTTAAAATATAATTCTGAATATTTGAAAGTTGAGAAAAGTTCTTAATGTAAATATTTGGCAGTTCTTTATGACAGTAATCATTTTAGTAATTTTTACTAAATTTAGTCATTTCACTTTCTATGATAAATTTTAGATAGGTAATTGACTTATACATAGAACTTTCAAAAGACTAGCTTTCAAATCTGAAAATAAATATCCAGAAAGGAAATGATGGTAGTTTTACTCTTTATATAAATTTTTATACTCTTTATATAAATGTTTTAAGGTAAATTTCTAAGCCAAATATAATGATGAGACTAAATAGTAAAAACAGAACATGAAATAAATGAAAATCCCTACTTAACATGGGAATGAAATTATGCAGTTAGAAAGCTCAAAATTAAAGCTTTAGTAGGAAATCAGCCATATAGTCTAATTAGATTTCTTTTTGTTATTTTTTTAAATGTAAGTAATTTATTACAAGATAGTTTTCAAACTCCTCCAGACATTACTTAGGGAAATCCATTACATGTGAGTAAAATTACACCCACTTTTAAATTTACCTTTTATGTACTTAAAAGTTTCGTTTCCTCAGGAGATTAATTTTGCATCCATTATAAACCAATTGGTTTGTGCTACACAGAAATAAAAATGTGGTTTAGAGTCATTTTTTGCTGTGGTAATTCTTTTGACAATGTTGCTGTTTGGTTAGGGTTCTTTGAGCTGGCTTGGACACACCGCAGTCCCCTGTGTAAGAGAAGAGACTGTCTCCCGGCCCTGACCCATTCTCACACACTTGTCTTCCTGCATCCGAATTCTTGGTTGCCGCCAGTGTTCATTTAGTGCACTGATGGGCTTCCTCACTTGGATGAGCCCTTACTTTGCCCAGTGTGGCACGCATCTCCAGAAATTGACCTTTCCACATAACTTCCCCACCAGGTATGCAGTGAAGTCTTGTCATATCACTTCTAAAGAATATACTGGCTACGTTGGTCCCCTCAGATTTGTTCACTTTCTTCAAGACTATGGAATATATAATAGCATTTGTCAATATGATACTTCTAAGACCTCACCAGTCTTTGCCCTTCCTTATTTGCTGCCCGACGTTTCACATAGATTTTAGATGATTTAAAATGCCATGGCTTGAGTGAGGCACAGCTTGGTCTTCAAAGTGGCATGTTGCTCTTTAACACTTTTAAGTGATCTTTTGCAGTTGATTTGTTTTTAAGACCTCGCTAAGTCTTTTCATTTCCTGGCAAGAGAAAGAATGGGTTTTCCATTCCAATGAAGAGTTACAATTTCAGAAACCCACGAGGGCATTTCTGCCCTCTTACGTAGGGTCTCTGGGTCTGCATCGATATGCTGCTGCTGAGTCTTTTCCTATTCCTTTCCACCTTCGGCTTCCACGGGGTACTAAGTCAAATGCCACCTTAATAACTTCAACCTCGTCTCTATTTATCCTGCTGTTTTTTATTGGTCTGGTTGTGAAGATTTATTTTTTAATGTTGAGGCAAAACAATTAAGGCTGTGATAAGATTTTCATTATGAAGTGCATAGAATCCGCTTTGCTTTTAGCTGAAGGCTGTGTCATCATTTGTGTCTGGTTATAATGAGTCTTCTTGTTCCATTCATCTGACTCATTGTGATCCCCTGTCCAACACAATGAAGCAGTGATCATTTCCTTACAATGCCCACCCTTGTTTCTGTGCTTGAACTAAGTTATTGCAGCTGCTGTGTGGAAGTTTGATGGTCTTGGCCAGGGGAGGCACCCTCCCCATCATATGACCAAAGCAAGTGAGACCAAGTCACACCAAACTGACTCCATCTTTTCACTAATCTTCTTCCAAACCGTTGCATTTCCATATTCTATGCCAACAATCTAAATCAAGGCCAACAATTCTACTGTCTTCTTTTCTCATACTCCTACATTCACATGTGAATGAGATAGTGGACTTTATCACTCTGTACGATAAAGTGAAGATTTCCATTTGAATATCTGAAAAAATTCAAATTCACTGCCATCGGGTAGCTACTGACTCATACATGTATTGGACAAGATACAGGTGCTCTTGCAGGTTTCTGAGACGGTAATTCTTAATGGGAATAGGAACCCTTCTTTTGCTCTTGCGCAGTGGCTGGCGGTTTCAAACTGCTGACCCTCCCAGTTAGCAGCCCACTGTGTAACTACTGTGCCTGCAGGGTTCCTATTTGAATACCCAGACAGATGTGAAACCAAGAAGATGCTATTGAGTTCATTTTGACTTGTGATCCCATGTTTCAGCCTTGAGCTATTCTCTAAAATATTTTCAATAAGTTTAATGTTTTGCAAGTCGATATCTTGGCCATTCTTCTCGGTGAATTCAAACGTCCAACCTTCTAGCTAGTAAATGAGTATTTTAGCTATTATTACTATTCAGAATCTCTCTCATCTCTACCTCTGTCTCTTCCTGTGTTTCATAATTTCATGTTAGCTTGAAGATATAAAAGTGTAGGTGGGGTCCATTCTGTCAACCAGGTTGCAGCCTGATGGTGTTGATGTGACTTTCTCATAAAGAAGGTCCTGGGAGCCTCACCTCCATCTCTCTGCCTTCACCTTCTTGTTGATGAGCCACACTGAGACCTGTGAGAACCCTGGGACGCGGCCCCTGCCATTAGGTCCACACTGCTCTGCACCAGCCGGTGATCTTCCTACATTCTCTATCACTGCGTGTGGCTCCATGAATATGGACTTAAGTTTAACTGCTCTGGAATGTTTTATTTATGCACGATTGATTATTAATATATAGCTCCTTCTTGCACATATATGAGTGTAAACTAATTTGTTTCTTGGGTCTATCCAGCTAACATACACTGTCTCTTATCTACTGATCTATATGTATTTCTAATCTCGTAGCCTTCATCAACATAAAATTACATGAAGATATGAAGAAGGCAGTAAATATTATATTACTGCAATCTACATTATTGTGGACTGTGTAGCCCCTGGGGGTGGTGTTGTGTTTAAGAGTTGAAAAGCATAAAATAGATTTAAAAAAAACACAAATGTGTGCTTAAGGCAAAGAATTTAATTAAGCATTAAATAAAGTACAAGGAACTGGAAGGTAAGACTGAGCTGGAAAACTAATGAGCTTCTTATTCTTATTTCAGTATATTTTGTATATTTCTGCACAAGTAAATGGCCATTTACAGGGGATGTGGCACATTAATATTAATGCTTGTCTAGGAAGAAAGGAAGACATAAGAAAGTGTTGGGCAGAAAACCTCAAAGAAACACTGTGAGTGAAAATAATTTGTGTGAAATAAATTATTGTTGCAAAAATTTTTTAAATTAATGCACAAAAGAATTTTCTACACTTTAGAATATCAAACAAAATCCTAATGGCTGACATGAAACTCACACTTTATATCCTACCCTTGATCTTAGCCAAAAGGCTGAGAAATGATACATTTTATAACTTATAGCAGTCTATATTAATTTCTTAGCACCATAAGTTTAGAACTAAAAAGTTTACAAAATCATAAATAAGGGTGTATCATAAAATGAGTTTTTAAAATTTTCATTTTAGGGCTGAGCCCCGGTGGCGTAGTGGTTATGTGCGGGACTGCGGCCCACTGGGACAGAGGTTCAATTCCAGCAGTGGGGCTGGACCTCCTACTCCCACTACCGGAGAGCAGTGATCCCCCCAAAAAAAATTAATTAAAATTTTTATTTTATAATTCAAGCCTTTTTATTAACCACACAAGCAGGGCACTAAAGGACATACCAGAGAATTTGCCTATTCAATACAAAAACTGTAAATAACAAATTAATATATTGAGATCTTTCAGTAATTAAGGAACAGTAGGTGACTAAAGAATAATGGATGACCATTTCTTTGACCATTATGGAAATTTAAACCATAAATATATGATTAATGTTTGCATGATTCTACAGATGATGGTATACTCTGTGATTTCTGTTTCTGCTATGTCTCTCTATGTCTGCCTTGCCTACTTTCTCTTGTAAAATTCCTTGGATAGCAATGTCCCACTCTACAATTGTTAAATGACTTCCACAAAATTTCTTTGTCATTTAAGGTACCCCTCAAAGTACTATGGAAGCATCTCCCTGGGGTAATTATTTTCTATCTCCAAGGCAGGCACTGATTTTCATCTCTATGTCACCTGTCCAGAAATCCAATACTTCACACTATATCATCAGCATTTTAATGAAGTAAATATGCAACTCAATGCCACCTTTCTCCTTTTCAAATACCCTTCCTCTAATATGTTTATTAAAGAATGAAGCTAGGTAGCCACACCATATAAGTCTCTGGAAAAGGTATCATTCTCTCTGTAAAGATTTAACCATCCTGTTAAGCACTGAAAAAGAGTGATGTGAGAAAAGTCACATGTTTCATCAGAGTCTTATGCTTTGAGTCCCATATCATTTTGCAACTGTTTCCGATGTATGAAAACAGCATATTAAATCAATTTCTCAAGTTTTCAGTGAATTCAAACCTCCAACCTTTGAATTAGTAGCTAATTATTATTTAATTAAGATTTTGGGGGGGGGCTGAGCCCTGGTGGCATAGTGGTTGAGTGCGGGTCTGCGGCCCACTGGTTTGGTGGTTCAAATCCAGCAGCAGTTTTCCAGGAACAAGGCTGGGCCTCTCATTCCCACCAGAGGGCAGTGGTGTGCCAACCCTCCAGAAAAAAAGATTTTTGGGGAGGACTCAGATCCTCTTCCTATCTTCCATAAATTAACTTAAAATTTCAAAGCTTTCATTAAAATGTTGTTAGAAAGGATTGCTCACATCAGAGGGATTTTGGCTGCAAAGTGAAAATAGCAAGAAGATGTTTACTTGCATTTTATTGACACTGCCAAGGGGTTCAAATGTTTGGGCCATAGCAAACTATGAATAAGATGAGCACCTTGGAACACGCCATTGTTCTCATGGGGAATATGTACATGGATCAATAGGTGGTTGTTAAAACAGAGTGAGGGCGTGAAACATAGTTTAGAATCAAGAAAGATGTGGAAGACATGGTTGTATCCTGTCCCCATACTTATTGTATCTGTATGCTCAGTAAATCCGTATGCTGAGCAAAGTTGGATTCTGTGAAGAATGATGTGGCATCAAGATGGGAATTCTTACATCAAGAATTTATAATGTGCAGATGACACAACCTTGCATGCTGAAAGTGAATGGAACTTGAAGTACTTCCTTTTGAAGACCGAAGACTGCAGGTTTCAGTATGGATTACAGCTTAATGTAAAGAAGACCAGAATCTTCACAAATTGGACCAATAGGTAGTATCATGAACTATGGAAAAATATTGACATTCTCAAAGATTTCATCCTGATTTAATGTTCATGGAAGCAGCAGTCAAGAGATCGAATGACACATTATTTTGTGTACCTCTATTGCAGGACACCTCCTTAAAATATTGAAAAGTTAGGATACTACATGTAGGAATAAGGTGTGCTTGACCCAAGCCATGGCATTTTCAGTCACATTATATACACGTGAAAGATAGACATTGAATAAGGACAGCTGAAGAAGAAGAATCAATGCCTTTAAATTATGATGCAGCCAACGTATATTGAAAGTACCATGGACTATGAAGAACAAATAAATCTAATTAAGGAGAAATACACCCAGAAAGTCCCTTAGAACATCACAAAGATGTGATGAAACTTGTCTCCCATACTCTGGACATGTGGTCAGGAGAGCTCCATCCCTGAAAAAGGACATCATGTTTAGTAAAGTGGAAGATCAATGAAAAGGAGGAAGACTGTCCATGGATAGCAGCTCCATTGACGACCTCTTTAAGCAGGCGAGAATGATACAGGACTGGGAAGTGTTGCTTTCTCTCATCCACAGGGCAGTTAGGAAGTGGGGCTGACTTTATGACAACTCACAAAAAGATAGCATTTATCACAGGAAATGTTTTATCTTAGTATTGATTCCTTTCTGGTTGTTTCCTCACAATTTACTTTGCAATTAAAGGTAATTTTCTGTTTTCATTTGCCTCATATGTTCCCCAGTTCTTATCTAAGCCATGATATGTGGGTTTTGACCTTTTTATTTGCATCAAAAATATCTATAGTGTGTACTGAATCATATATATGTATAATTTGTGGATATTTGCTTTTAAGATATATCGTGGATCATGGGAAAGTTATCTCTGTATATTTTGGTAGTTGGGCACGATCAGCCCAACATTTGCTTATGCACCCGTTTTGACTTCAGTGATCATGTTGGGAAACTGAGTATAACAGAATGCCAGGTTATTAGAACAAAGTTATTCTTTCATTAAGGGAATGCTTGAGTAGAGGCCCAATGTTAACCTGCTACCTTAATACTTAACATAGAAATATATGTATATATATATATTTCCTTATCATTGCAAAATATTTACATTGCAATGTCTGCATTTAGACCTCTATATATGCCCATTTGCCTCCTTTTTCTTTTCTCTATTTCTTTTTGCTTGCCTCCTGTCTCACTAGCTGGTCAGCCTACATTCAGGTTTCAGTAAATCCTTTTGCTTGTATTGCCCTTGATCAAGCCCTCATAGACATCCTGCGCTGTCCTCGCCATGATTTTTAGACCATTTATTGTTTCCTTGTCCCTGGGTTTTTTAATATACACCTCTTCCCCTCTGCTTCCCCCTCTCCTATGTCCCCACAGAACCATCAGTCCTGTTGTTTTCTCCTATGGATTGTTTATCCTGCCTGTGTTATCTAGATAGACATGCAGAGATAATAATAAGCACACATACAAGACAGAAAAGGACCAAACAGCAAAAGAAGAGGGGGGGGGGAGGGCAAGCAAACTAACAACAACATAAAAAGAAAAGAAAAGCCTATAAATAATTCTGTTTGTTGACTTTTAGGAGTCTTTTCCAGTCCATCCTGATGGGTGCCATGCCCTGGCCCCAAACTCTAGTTTCCCATGGTTTTCATTGCTTTGTTCCCTTTTGCTGCTCTGTTGCAAATTCTTTGCCTTTCACTCTGCCGTGGTGGGGTCCAGATTGTGCACAATTTTCCCATTTTGCCTCCAGTATTGTCCCTTGTAGTGCTATGGGTCAGTGAGGGACATGGCGTCTCTTGGTGTGGCCGGTCCTATGGTCTTCTCTGTGCACTGACTGCTCTGAGCAGGAATATTATCCTTGGTGCTTTGGGCTAACAATGTTTCACTCTCTCTCCTTCCCTCTTGGTTTGCTCCTGTGTGCTTTGATCAAATGTGGCCCTCTCCTTCAGCTGTAGCTTCAGTGTGTCCTCTAAAGTCAATTCTTTGGGAGGGAGGACTTTGAGGGTCCACTTGGTTGGTTTAGGGCAGGTCCCACAGACCTCTTTATTGGTGCCCTGCTTTATGTCAGTGTGTGGCATTCATGTCTTGGCACACTGAATTGAACTCAGCTCCCTCTCTCCCTCTCCTATAGAGGTATATACAGCACACTTTCCTTGGGTGCATTCGTTCTCTGTTTCCCCGCTACTTTTTTCTTCCTCCTTCCTTTTTTAGTTGGGTACCATATATATCCCTGGATTTGGTCTGGCCCTTGCCATACACCTGCACCTCACCCCAGGAATGTCTTATACAGTAACTTTTTCCCTATGCCCCTTTTTCATTTTTAAGCCTACCTCTGCTGACTCATGTTATAATTATTCTTTTGTGCTTGGCTTTACTTAGCATAATTTCTTCCACATCTTCCCAGGCAGCAATGTGTTTCATGCATTCATTAACTGCCTTTTAGGGATGCACAGTACTCCATTGTACATATGTGCCACTGTTTTTTATGAGTTCTTCTGTTCATGGAAATTTGGGTTGTTTCCAACTCCTTGTAATTGTGAACTGTGCTGTGATGAACATTGAAGCATAGCTGTTAGGCTGTGGTTTGATTCTTACCTCTTCTGGGTATAGGCCCAGTAAGGGAATTGCTGAGTCATGAGGAAGCTCAATTTCCATATGTTTTAGATATTGCCAAATCTATTATACATACCTACAGGTCCACCAGCTTTGAACCAGAGTTCCTATCTCACCCCAACCCCTCCAACACTTGCTACCTTCTGTTTTTTTTTTTTTTAATTGGGCCATATTTGAGGGTGTTAGGTGGTATCTCATTATTGTTTCGATTTGCATTTCTCTTATGGCTAATGATTGGGAATATCTTCTCATATTTTTATTTGTAATTCAGTTTTCTGCCCTTGAGAAATTTCTGTTCAGATCCTTTGTCCACTTCTTCAGTAGGCTATTAGTTGTTTTTTCTTTCGTGTGATTTTAGCAATAAGGTCTTTGTCTGACATGCCATTGCTCAATCATGTCATTTTCCTAATCTGTAGGCTCTCATCACTCTCTTGGTGATTTTTTCCATGTCCACGGGTGTTTTATCTTCAGTATATCCCGCTTCTCTGTTTGTGCCTTATCTGTATTTGTGTCAAGCCCTATTTCTGATAGTCCATGTATTCCTTTCACCAAAGTTCTTAGATTTGTCCCAGCTCCCTCATTGGTGGCCCTAATAACTTGGAGTTTTACCTCAAGGTCTCTGATCAACCTTAAGCTTATTCTTATGCATGGGATGAGGTAAGGGTCTTCATTTTTTGTCCAGGAAGATATCCATTTTTTTTTCTAGCACTATTTGTTGAACAGAGCATCCACTTCTCATTTGACACATTTTGGGCCCTTATTATGCTATTTCTGGTTTTTCAATTCTTTTTCACTGGTCTGAGTATCTGTCATTTACCAGTACTACACTGCTTTGATCACTGTAGCTGTTTAATAGGTGCTAAAGTCTGGTAAAGCAAGTTCCCTCCCAGACCCTTATTTTATCCTTCTTCATGAATTCTCTGCTCATTCTGGGCTACTTCCCTTTTCATATGAAGTTAGTAATCTGTTTTTTCATTGTTTTTTAAGAAAGATGATGGCATTTGTATCAGGATAGCCTTAAACTTATATAGTGCATTGGGCATAACTGACATCTTCACCATATTCAGTCTGCTGCTCCATGAACATGGCATATTCTTCCACTTATTGAGGTCACTATTGGTCTCTTGTAATAGTATTTCTGTAGTTTTCCTTGTGAAATTTTTTTGTTTTTGTTTTTTTTAGTCAGGTATATTCCTAGATGTTTCAATTCATGATGGCTACTACCTTTTAGGTCACCTTTTTCATGATCTTGTCTGATGTGTTTTACCAGTAGTCTTCTTTTTGTTTATCTTGTATCCTAGCACTTGCCATATTCCTCTATTGCTTCCAGTACTTTGGGGATTCTCCATATATAAAATCATATCATTTGCGAATAAGGAGCATATTAGCTCTTCCTTCCCCAGGCAAATACCTATGATGTCTTTTCTTTGCCTTATGTTGTCATGTTCTTTCCTCCAGTACAATGGGGAATAAACCTGGGGACGAGGCGCATCCTTGTGTCGTCCCCTTTGTAGTGAGATTGTTTTCATCTTTCTCCATTGACTACCATACTGGTTGTTAGTTTTTCATATCTAAGCTAAATTTTTTCATAGTTTATGTGTCTTCTAAAAAGACCCAGAGAAATAAATCTGGAATATTGGCTGTAGTGGTAAAGATTTTGATTTTGATTCTTTGAAACTTAGAAGTGTATAGTGTAGCTCTGGAGTTGATAAAACTGCAAACACTAGCTTAAAAATTTAAAAAGGACACTATGTAGCCCACTCTGAATGGATAAAGAAGAAAAGCAATATAAAAACAATTAGAATATGGAGGGATCGGATTTGGGTGATAAAGATCAATGAATTTACTGATAGTAAGCCTGCAGGTATTCCAAAACTAGGACAGTTTTTGTAAGGGACTATTATGTTTATATTGACATGCAGACATGAAATATTTCTATGTTATTGCTGTGTACTGAATGTACCCAAGAAGTTTGGAAATCATAGAGATTTCAAAGCAAGGAGTGTGGTGTAAGTGAGGGTTGGAAAAAAAGGGAGACATCAGAGTATTATATGCACCAGTTTTCACACATTGATTTTGATAACTCAGAGATTAATGTTTAGAATAAGAAGTATGAGTTTGGAGGTCAGACCATATAATTATCATGAAAAACCACTTAGTAAACCTAAAGTGCTGAATTATTTTTATCTTTAGTCAAGTGATGATTTGGTTGATATATACCCCAAAAGAGCAACTTTATTCATACTTACAGAAGAAAAACAATATATAAGTGACACTATCATTATCTGACAAGATATATTGTACTTATTTATCATGTGTCTATTTGTTTCTTATAAGATAAATAAGACTTAAGAATATTATATACTCTATTCATTATTTTCCCATATTGATTAAAGGTCTTCCAGACATATAATTGGTGCATAATAAATATCTTTTATATGAAACTGGGTCAATGAATGAAAGATTAATTACCAAAATGGCAATGAATTCCTAATTGTAAAGTCTCATTCTAGCTCTGCCCTTGGGTTCCATAATATGGGCATGAAGTAAAACCAGAATACCAGGAAAAAGCTATTATTTGGAAAATACCTGAATTTTCAGTTTAGAGGAAAAATTAAATGTTTTTATTTAGATTAGCATAAACTATCTGAAAATAAAAATATAGGAAGTCATGGACCATAAAATTTAATGGTCAAATGGCCTAGTAATTTATCACAAAATGAGTAAATTATCTTCATTTTATGTCATGGGCATTGTTAGGTAAATTTTCCTTACAAGCCAGGATAATCAGACTTCAGTCCATGTACTTTGGACATACAATGAGGAGAGACTGATGCTGGAAGAAAGACATCAAGCTTGGAATAGTAGAACTCACTCACCGCCATTGAGTCAGTGCTGACTTACAGTGTGAGCCCCATGTAAATGGCTATGAGAGTTGAAGGCCCAGTCATTCTCTCATGGAGATGCTGGTGGTTTCCAACTGTTGACCATACAGGTCACACTCCAACTTGTAACCACGACATCATCAGCAAAGTAGAGGAAGGCCTTTGACAAGATGGGTTGACACAGTGGCTGTCACAATTAACTCAAACATCAGAATTATGAGGGACTGGATCAGGCAGTGTTTAATTCTGCTGTACATAGTGCCCCTATGACTGAGAACTATCTTATTGAAACATTTTTTATCCCATGATAAGGATTTGGGTTTCTTTACAATGATTTGTAATTTACAAGGAGTATTCCAGCTGTATGTCCTCCAAGGCGGATTGGTTTGTCCTTATAGCAGTTCATATTATGTTCAATGTTCTTCTCAAGTGCCATAATTTGAATGCATTGATTTTTGGTACAGGTCCCCACGTATTCCTCAATCAGATGCAGGATTCCTGGCCCCCAAATCTTACCTTCCTCATATTTTTTCCCAGCCATCACCTCTCTCAGACCAAGGGTTCAAAACTTCCAGACTTCTTCTCCCTCCAAACAGGGTCCAGACCCCATTCCTGATCCTGAAGTCCAGGCTCTGGGTTTCACCAAACCCCTTACCTTTGAGATTCATATGTCATCTCTTCCAAAGTCTGCGCTAATGTTTACAAAAACCTGCTGGGTAAGTTAAAGCTGTGTGCTCGCATACTAGACTCCAAGACATACACCCACAAGTGGGAGAATCACTGATGTGCAAAGGAGCACTCTAAGACTCATCTTCTAGGGAACATTCCCTGTGGTCACTCTAATGGCCGAGGTGTCTATGCCCAAGTGTGTAAGTACACCTCTTGGATAAAGGACACCATGAGAATAAACTGATAAAAGTTAATGGTCATGTAATATACATAGAAAATCATGATGATCCAAAAAGTCTACATATTTAGCATTGTATTTCTTCAAAGACATATTAAAAATCTTTAGCTGTGGTCAAAGAATCAAGTGAATTAGCAAGGACTTCATAACCACAACCTAGCCAGGAATAACAAAATCCTTGGTGCTAGTGAAGATACCGTGAGTCCAGTACTCAAATACATTGGAACAGTACATTCCTTCAATCTTACAATCATCATGGAATGCCATTTAGCAATTTTCTCAAAACCCTTGTTCAACATATTCACATCCTTGACACAAGTCATCATATTACAATGATTGTGCAAATTGGAGCTAATATTTGAAGCCAGATTTGAATTCATCACAGCATGATTAGCCATAAGTTAAAACAAAATGCTGGCTATGTTTCAAGTTTCAAGTAAGTGAATTGTTGGGGAAAACAATAGGCCAGTTGGAGAGCATGTAATGAAACTGTCAGCAATATTACTTAGCATAATAATCAGCATTATAATAAAAAAGTGGTCAGTATCATGTTAAGTATGAGAAGCTAAAATTGATGTGTCTATTATTCTATTCGGGTAACAAACATTCCCAAAATAAAAAATTTAAAGGCCTTATCTAACACTGTAAAAAAGATGCATTAATTCTTCTTAGATATTTATTCAATATCCCAAATTCAATTGCATATGAGTCAATGTAAAATACCAGGACTTCAGTCAGGCTCACATTCATTCTCAAAGTAGCATTATAGTCTTTCAGTGCTTTAAAGATGTGCTATATAGCATGCTTTGTCAATGTTTTCAGGATTGTACAGTATTCCAGTTTGTTTATGTGCCAGTTTATTTATTCTTCTACTGATGGACCCTTAAAACATTTCTAGATTCTTGCTATTGTGAACAGTGGTGCAATGAACACTGGAACGTATATATACATATGTGTGTATTCTGTCTTTCATTTCTCTGGGATATATGGCCAGTAATGGTATTGAGTTGTCATATAGTACATTTATTCCCAGTAGTTTAAGTAGTGCCATATTACTTACTCCACTAGTTACAAAGATTTATAGGCCCACCAGCAGCATGTCTGCATATCTCTCACTCCACACTTTCTCTAGCACTTGTTGTGTTTTATTGTGTGTGTGAGTTAATTGAGCTTTTGTTGTGGAGGTAAGCTGATATCTCATCCTTGTTTTGTTTGATCATTAGTCATCAGAAATACTGCTTCATGTGGATGTGAGCCATTCCAGTGCCTTCCTTCATGAACTCCTACTCATGCCTTTTAACCATTCTATAGTTTTATTATTTGGGTTTTTGTCATATTGAGGTGTTGCATAAGCCTGTAGATTCTAGTTATCTATTTAGCTATTATGTCATTGCTAAACATTTTTTCACAATACGTGTGCTCTCAGTTTAGTCTTGATGAAATCATGTATGTACATGTGTGTTTTATTTGAATAGGTTCCAGTCATTTATTCTGTCCGCCAATGTATATGTTGCCTTTATTATATTAGATAGTCTCTGTATACCTGAAATATGGGCCTTGCATTTGTGCTATGTTCTAATTGATGATCTTTATGGTTCTAGGGTTACCGTTAGGTCTCTAAGCCATGTTGAGTTTCTTTTTGTGCATGGGATGAGGGATGGATCCTGTTCCATTCTGCATTTTCCCACCATTATTTATTGAAGAGAGTATTTCTTTCCATTTATTGTTTTTTTTTTTGGTCCTTTGTTGAAAATAAGTTAAATGTGGGTAAATGCTTTTATTTTTCTGTGTCCTATCGAGTTGCATTGGTCTATGTGTCAATACCAAGCTCTTTTGATTACTGTGACTGTGTATTAGATATTGAAATCAAGTAATGCATGGCCTGCTCCTTTATTCGTCTTTAGACGTTCTCTGCTTCTTTGGGGCCTCTTTCCTCTCCAAGTTGAAGTTGATCATTACTTTTCCTTTCTTCATAGAATAAAACTGAGATCTGGATCGTAAGTGTGTTGTATTTTAGATTGCTCTAGGTAATATGAGCCCTGCTGGTGTAATAGTTATGACTGAGGCTGCAATCTGTGTGGTCGGCAGTTCAACGCCACCAGAAGCTACCAGGGAGGAAAGCTGGGCATTCTCCTCCCCCAAATGGCTAGAGGTTCACAAATGCAGAGGCATTCACAGTGATTCAGCATTGACTCCGTGGCAGTGAATTAGATAGTATTGGCATTTCCACAATATTGAATCTTCCTATCAATTAACCAAAATGTATGCTTCTATATGGTTAGGCTTTTTGTTTGTTTGTTTGTTTGTTTCTAGAAATATTCTATAGTTTTCTTTGTGCAGGTCTTTGTTTCTTTGGTTAGGTTTCTTCTTAAGAATTTTATTTTTTGTGTGACTACTATAAATGGCATTGCTTTCTTGGAGTGTCTTTTTCCGAACTCTCTTCCACGGAATATAGGAATCTGAAAGATTTCTGTTTTTTAATCTTTATCCTGCTACATGCTACTTAACAATTCCTTCAATTGTTTCCAACAGTTTTTTGTATAATCTTTGGGATTCACTCTATATAAAATCATTCATCTGCAAATAGCAAAAGTTTCATTTATTTGGTCTAATTATATTAGATTTCCCTCTGTTGTCTAATATTTCTGGTTAAAGTTTGCACCACAATATTGAATAAGAATGCTAAGTGGGAGATAAGCAGGGACTCTGTTTAGTTCCCATTTCTAGGAGAAAGGTTTTCAAATATTTCCTGTTGAGTGTGATATTGGTTGTTGGATTTTTGTATGTAACCTTTATTATATCGAATAAATTCCCTTCTATTTTTTTATTTTGTGTTTTTTGTATCAGAAATAGGTATTAGATATTTTCAAATGTTTTCTTTTAATTCTATTGATCTCATCATGTGGTTCTTAATCTTTGTGTTTTTTATGTGGTAAATTGCATTGATTACTTTTTTGAATATTGAACTGCATTTGCACTTTATGTATCAATTCTATTTTTTTTCAGAATTTTTTTGTTCCTTTATATGTTATATCCTTTTAACTGGAATTTTCTTGAGACTATTTGTTTCTGTTCATGAGGTACATTGGTGTGTTGTTTTCTGTCTTTGTGGGATCATTGCTTGGTTTGAGTATCGAGATTATGCTTTCTTCATAGAATGAATTTACTGTCTTTTCTATATTTTGGATTACTTTGTATAAAGTTAATGATAGTTCTTTTCTGAGTACACAGTAAAATTCTCCTGTGAATTCATCTGGTCTTGGGCTTTTCTGGCTTGAGAGTTTCTTGACTTTTATTTGTATATTTTTTCTTTTGTTAAATATGTTTCTATTATATTTTATATTTCTTCTTTTTTTTGTGAATCTGTTTAAGTAGTCTACATCCACCTGCATTAATTTGATAAGATAGTATTTTTTTTTTTGGTATTTATCTATTTCTTCTGGCTTATCGTCTTGTTGGAATGAAGTGCTTCATAATGGTGTGTTATTATTTTTATTCCATTTGAATACAATTTCACAGTTTCTTTTCATCCCCAATTCTACATATTCACGTCTTCTTTTACTTGCATTAATAAATTTGCCAGTAAGTTGTCTATTGCATTATTTTCTAAAATAAACAACTTCTTCGTTAGTTGATTTTTTTCTGTATTTTTTTTATAGTTTCTTTGTTTCCAGTCAAATATTTATGATTCTTCTCCTATTGGTAGTGGGTTCACATTGCTGCATTTGTTCTAAATGTTGTGCTAAGGTATTGAATTTCATGTTAGTTGATTGTAATAAGTTTCCCTCTTATAACTGTATTTGTGTTGCCCCAAAGTATTTGATATGTTTTATTGTTATCCTCTTTTGTTTCAATAGTATTTCTTAAGTCCTACCTGATTTTGATCAATTATCCAGCCATCTTTAAGGGAGTTGTTTCTCATTGGGCTGGAATACACTCAGCCCACAATTCATGACCACCAGTTACTCCAATGAAAGAAAGTTTTTTTTTTTTTTTTAATTCCTTAAACAGTTCTAGTATCAGAAACTCCCAGGAGTAGTTTTACCTAACCCAACTGGGTCACTGTGATTCAGTATCAACCACATGGCAAGGAGTTTGTTTGCTTATTTATTTATTTTTATTATGTTGCTCTGTTTCCATGTGCTTGTCTTTATGCTCCTGTTCTTTCTATTGTTAATTTCCAGTTTCATAGCATTGTTATCTGAGAAAATGAATTGTTATATCTCAATATTCTTAATTTGTTTGGGTTTGCTTTACATCTTAATCTTTGATCATGTAGAATACATAACTTGTGAGCTGAAGAAAATGGTATATTTCACTGTTCTTAAGTAGAGTGAATAGATGATACAGATGATAGATAATGATATTGATATAGAAAATATAGATAAATATAGATTAGAGATAGAGATAGATGGATCTGGTCTAGACTGTTAACTGCATTATTTAACTCCTCTGTTTCTTGATTGAGCTTTCCGGATGAACGGTCTTTCCAGGAGAGGAGTATGTTGTAGTGTACTACTATGATTTTTGAGCAGTTTCTTTCTGTTTCCCACTCTGTGAGAATTAGAATGATAGATTGCTAGGTCTCTCTCATTCTGAAGCTTTATTCAGATTCCATTGCCTCCCACCCCCGCCCCATCAACTGTGTTCTTTTATGCACTGATATGTGTGATATGAGGGCCTCGTGGATCTGAGTTGGGCTTGGCCGTGATACCTTCTTGATATATAATTAGTGCTGGGCATACAGCTGTTTATTATACATGGATGAGTGTCACTAGACCTGTTTCTCTAGGCAATCCAGTCTACGCATTAATCTGCATGGCCACTATTAGTTGGGATAGAATCAATGACTACAATAGCTAAAAGTCCTTCCTAAAAGGAGAATTAGAAAGAATTAGATCTGACAAAGCACTATGAAAAAACAAGCAAATATTGCCATACATTCTATAATTCATTTGGAATTAAACACACTGAAAGCAGAATAGTAATGAAACAATAGAAATGCAGTAAAAATTTAAAGGAAGAACATTAAAGCTGAGATTATTTTCATTTTATAAGCATTTAAATTGAGTCAAACAGAAGGTAGGTTTTTTTTTAAGAAGGTAGGTTTTTGTGCTATAAGAATACCTCTTCCCTAATTTAAAAAGTTCTGTTGAGAATAGACCTTTCCAAATGATTTATATTTTAATTTATGAAAGATCTGTTGGAAATCTTCAAAGCCACCATCCACTCTGGGAGAAAGATGAGGCATTCCACGATCAAAAGGGTTCAATCTTTAAAATCTCTAGAAACAGTTCTATATTGTCCCATAGTTAACTCTGTTGCTGAGTCAGAAACAACTGGGTTTTAGTTTTGTGGAAATACCTCTAGTTCGAAATCCATGTATCTTTTCTTGATATTATTATTTTTTGTGGAGAGGGGCATCACCGCCCTCTGGTGAGAGTAAGTGACCCAGCCTTGCTCCTGGGTGCTGCTGGATTTGAACTGCCAGCCCAGCAGGCTGCAGTTCTGCGCAAATCCATTACGCCACCAAGGCTCAGCCTTTCCTCGATATTATTAAAAATGTTATACCATGATTAATGATATTGTGATCCATCTAAAATATGTTCTCAAAACTATAAATTCAATTAATTTAAAATTTACAGCAATCAGTATAGTTGCTTTAAAATCCTTATTATTGATTCTGTAATATTGAGAAAACATTTGTGGATATTGTTATGAAATTGTTTAGATAACCGATATTTTAAACTCTTTTAAAACAATATATAACATTTGTAATTGTGCTAGTTCGATGATTTTATGTCAACTTGAAGATATATGACAGAGCGCACATAGCATCCAACCTGTCAATTAGTTCACAGTCTGACAATGACATCTTGGGTATGTGGCTCTCTTATAAGCTGGAACTGGGAACCTTGCTGCACCTACCTGCTCCTATCCTCCCTGGCTTTCTTCTTCCCCCCTGCTGGAAATCTACCTGGCCCCATATAGGTTGACCCCATCCAAAGAAGGTGCCTGAGAGCTGTCAGTGTCCTGCCATGTGTCTGCCAACCTTAGACCTACCTGAGTCTGCACAAGGTAGCTTGTGAATTTCCTCCCTCACTCTTCTGTGTCGTCAGCTTCAGCTATGTCAGTCTGAAGAGGTACTTATGGATCATCATTGGATATATGGACTTGAGGTGCACTGCGCAGGGATGCCTTCTGGATATGTAATTACTTCTTGTTATAAAGCTCTTTCTTAGACAATGCTATCTAACACAATAATGAAGAAAATTTCAATGATAGATTTTGTTTGTGATTTTATTTATCTTAAATTGTTCATAGGCAGACTTCTACAAAACAATCGATTTTTGAATACTTTGTGTGATATGAAATATGTCCAATGTTTTTTGACACTTGAAATAAATAAAGCCCATAATATAAATTTTAATATAATTATGTAATTGTGGATAGTTCTTCAGTTTTTCATTTCCAACATTTTCTCTTAACTTGCCAACATTTTCTCTTAACTTTACTATCCTTAGTTATGCTTTGTAAATCATTGGAAGATAGCTCTACTAAAAAGTGAAAATTAAGTTAAATTTATCAATTAATCTGAAATTGAGAATGTTCATTTATCAATCACCTAAGAGCTATTTTATTTAGCATGTAGTATTTTGACCTTTATTATAGTTTGAAACTTATAATTATTCAAAACCTACTAATTTAAAAATATGTTTTGTTTCTATATTCACTCCTCCATTTTTCTTTCTTTTACTTTTTCCCTTTTCTCTCATGCTTTCTCCACCCAGTCTCCATGTTTTTGTTAAAGTACTTAAGAATCTGTAATGCAGATGAATGCTATATAGCTAAATAGAACACCTTTTTCATTCTTGTACTGAATTTTTACGGAGTGTTTTTCAGATTGAGAAATGCATTACAATTTAGGTTTAATGAAACGTGTCAGAAATATAAAAATGTCTATAATATGTGTAAATCATTAGATAGTGGACAGACATTTCGAAACACTTGTTCTCATTTCGGCCATGACAAGCTTAGCTTTTTAATTCTTCCTCCACAGAAATAGCTTCAGGGGTTCTGGGAAAGCAAAACACTTTTTCCTCTAACTAAAGTTTCCAGCCGCCCTAGAGCTAGAGCTACATGGGGAATGAGGGTATTGATCTCCATTTGATCTAACCACTATCTCTGTACTGCTCTAGGCCATGCACCTGGACCGGAGAATACAATGCCCCATATGATCTGAATTCAACCTTGTACCCTATATGTAGGTGACATATGATGGGCTGATATTTACACCCAGATTGAACAAACATTGTGTCAACAACCCCTCAGAGATGTTATTGAATATCAGCGACTTGGTAGCTGTACCTGCTATCATAGAAATCACATGATCAAATGCGCACGTCTTAAATCTGCAACCTATTGTAACTGTGTCATTCAAACTCAGAGCCACCTAATAGGACACAATTGAGCTGTTGTTCTTATTCTAATTATTATAGGTTCTGCGTTTGTGTGGATTTTCAGGGTTTTATTCATTGTTATTTTACTACAGTTAACTTGGCATATATTTTCCACCCTTTGATTTTTAGTCTCTTTTTGTCTTTTTGTCTAACTTATGGTCTCCTTTAAGCAATATTTGAATGGATACTTTTGCCCCTTATCCCTTCTACTGTCTGCTGTCTTTAAATAGTTAAGATTAAAAAAAATAGTTGAGATTACCTACATTCTATATTGTTATTGATAAGTATGAATTTATTGCTTTAAATTTTCAGTGTGATTTTTATGGTGCTAATGAGTTTTTCATTGTTCACCTATATTTTGTGTGTTAAACTCATGTACTTTCAGGGTTTTCTACTTTTGTATCTTGCAATTAAATATATTTTCATCTTTTCCTTTTAAAAAAATTACTGTAATTTTATTCATTTCTTTGAAATTAGTTTTTGAATGATTCTTATCTAAGAATATGACAGATTATCTCCTAAAGTTTATTTATTTCTAATCTGTTTTCTTTGTTATTGTATTGCTACCTTCTTTATTGAATTATGCATATCTTTCATTTGTTTCTTCAGGTTGTAATTAAGTTTTTCTTTCTTCAGTATTCTCTCGGTTTTTATTTAGCACTTTCTATTTTTTCATCCATCTGTTGAAAAATCATTTTTCTATATTCCGTCAATGGTAGGTTTAGTGTCTTGACCTTATTTGGAAATTCTCTTGTTTTGTGTTTTGGCCACTGTGTGGGACCATCTTTTGCTGTTTTCTCTTGTGCACTAGCTTGCCTGTTGCTTTTGAAAAATGGTCTTGCTTTTATGTTTGTCTCTGCTTACTGATCAGTTACTGTTGGAGTGGGTACTATTGCTCGTGCACTAATAGTAGCTGTTGAGGGTTTAAGTTATATGGATCATGTGGTAAGAGCTGATTTTGAAAGGGGATTAATGACACACAAGAGTTGATTTTAGCCTTTGACAGTCAATTTGTCATATTTTGTTGTAGTTTGTTGTGATGCTATAAGCTTTGTGTGATAGGTTTATTGTGCCAACCTGGCCAATAGGAACATGCGGGGTGAATCTGGTTACAGTGTGATTGGAGGTCAAAGAGATAAGTAACTACACAGCCCATCCTCTTCTCTTTTGCTCTCTGGTGATCAGACAGGTGTGCAGCTGTGTTAGTTAGTTCTGAGCCTAAATGTGTGAGCTACACTACCTGTGGGACAAGCTAACCTGTAGATCATGTTGCTAGAGCTTGAGGCTGATGGATCCTGTCACCTTACATTTTATGAGTTTGATATCTCATCCCTGCCTGCATCATTTTGCTCTTGAAATGCTAACTCGTGATCCACCCTTTTGTTTGCTGCCTGTGGGTAGACTCTGCCTGCATTGCCTGAGGGAAGATTCAGCTGTGTGCTTCCTTGACCTTGGACCTGGAAGTTCTCATTAGTTGAAAGACTGCCAATATATTAACAGTTCCATGGAGTTGAACTGAGATCTCTGTGCTACTGTGTGGATTAATTAGCATTTATATTCCTTCATGCTGTATAAATCTACCTATATATCTATCATCTATCACTTATCTATCATCTATCTGTAATCATAAGTGTCCTGGTTTTGTTTCTCTATAGAACCCTGTTTAACACACTATGTCACTGCTATTTAAATGCCTGAAGCATCATCCAAAGTGAACAGGCTTCAGCAGAACTGCAAGTTTAGAAAATTGCCTATGATTTAGGAATATGCCATACACTTAAAAGAACTAGCCACTGAAGACACTATGGATAGGATACAGACATTGCCAATCACTGAAAACTTGTTGAACAGAAGCAGAACATTGTCAGGGATGATGGCCAATGATGAGTTCCTCAAGTCACAAGACAATTAGAATATTACTGAAGAGGCTCTCAGAGTCTGGTCAATGATAATTAGGCAAATGGGGAAAAATCTTCAGGAGTAAAGCCTTTGGGACCTTCTATTGCTGATGAGGTCTGACTCAGAATAAGAAAAAACAGTTTAAACATCAATTAATAATTGAAACATTGAAATGTCCCAGGTATGAAATTAGGAGATGTGGAAGTCATTTAAAATAAAATGGAACACAAAAATATTAGTATTTTAGATGCCAGTGAACTAAAATGTATGGGTATTGGCCATCTTGCAGTAAAAAATATATCATTACTATGCTGGAAATCATGCAATCAAGAGGATTGATGTTGCATTCATCCTCAAAATGGATATTTCAAGATCTATCTTGAAAGTATAATGCTTTTTGTGACAGGATAACATCCATCCATATACAAGGAAATTCAATCAATACAACTTTATTCACATTTAAGAGTGAGGCAGAAATTGAGAAATGTTATCAATATCTTCACTCTGAAATTGAGCAAACAGGAAATCAATATGCATAAATAACACACACACATACTACATGAACACATATATAGTTCATAGACCTACACACACATAGTTCATTGTTCAAATATGTATATATATATATATATATATATACACAAACACACACACATATTCCATTGGTCAAATACATTCACGCACACACACACACACACACACAAAGGCACACACATATCTACATATACACACAAACAGTGTCTTTTAGGTCTGTTCCTTGGGCTTTTAGAGCATTGATTCAGAAAATTGCTTGTCACCTCTAGTTTCTTAGATATAGTCCAATGCATAAAATTTCAGTTTACTTTTTAAAAGATCTTTGCAGAATTGGTGTCTGTATAACAAGCTTCTTTACTTGAATGGGAAATGTATGTGCTTAAAGTATCCACTTTTAGGTGTTTTTTAATTGCTATTGTTTTGCAGTTAATCATCTCCTTCCTTTTGTGTCATTCACAATAGGCTACACTGGGATCTTGTAACTGTCCCACCTTTTCATGAACTACTACAGCTCTCCGAGGCTGTCTTATCTGGTATTACAGAAGGTAAAGTAAATGGGAATGCTAGAGTAATTTCCAAACAACTTCATATCATGAATATTTTGACCAGAAGGGATAGAATGATCTGATCGTGGATTTAAATCTTTTCAAGGACTCTTCTGATTAAAAGAGAAGAATATGATTCACCCAAGGACAAAAATTACGTTTTATCAAAGAAAAGCATTTACAACCATTCTTTACCAAAGACAACTTAATATACAACAACATACAATAATGTAAACCCTCTGATAAAATTGGTCTTTCAGAATATAATCCATGTAAATGGCATTTTGTTCTTTGGCTATTCAAAATATAGTTTGAAATGTGCTATTTTAAATAATGATAACAAATTTGTTCTTATTCTAATCAGTCAATCCATTAGGATAAAATAAGTATACCAGGTTAGCTCCTCAGTCTTGGAAATGACAAATTGCCAAGAACATAAATTGACGGTGGGGTAATTAGATAAGTTTATGTCAACTATGTCCGACGCTAAGCTCCTTGTTATATAGGTTCTTCCCCAGACCCATATATCCAATAAGTGCAGCATTGTGTGGATCCAGAGTTTATGGAAACATGACCAGGACCCATCAGTTCTCAAGGTCCAATAGCTCATGTGAGGCCACCCCTCAGGAAGGCAGAGGGGCAGAGAGAAAGAAAGAGAAAGAGTAGTTCACAGTGCCTCAGACTCCTATACTAAAAGGTCTATGACCTCAAGGAGGGCTCATTTGATTGTGACTTGATTACAGGTTTGACTCCACCTCTATCTAAGAGTATCTAGTTGATATAATACTTAACTACCGGGCTGAGCCCCATGGGTTTAGTGATTGAGTGCGCGACTGTGGCCCAAAGACTTGGCAGTTCAAATCCAGCAGTGGCTCTCCAGGAGCAAGGCTGGGTACCTCCCATGACCATCAGAGGGCAGTGATGCCCCCCCAACAAAATAATACTTAACTACTACACTCCACCCCTTTCCAAATTGATACCTTTCTAGAACTCTTTAACAATACATAATCTTCAAACAAAAACAATAGTAAAATCATATTTGTGTCTAGGATGGTACAACTAGCACATGTACAATTGAAAATATAGCATCCACATTTAAAACTCATAACCTACAAGTGAACAAAATAAAAACATCCTATGCTTAACAACTGGACATTTTTGAACACCTACACATTAATTCTATAATCTGATTATCATCTTCCCCAACTTATGAAAGCTTGTAAGCAAGCCACTCCATGCTTTTCACTCCCACATTTTGGATATCTAATTTTCAAACTGCCATTTCTGTCAATGCAGGACTCTGAGAAAACAAACACATTGAATCTTTATTCCAATTGAAACCTTTTGAGTCTTCATTCATAAGCAATGTCAAATGAAGGCAGGTCACCCTGCCTTGTTCCAGCTTACAGGGTTAAACATATTCTGTTCTTCCATTCGGATTCTGTTTATTTCAGTCCTAGCTATTATGAGCTAAGTCAAGGAGTGGTAACCAACTACAGATTCCTCCTATGACTCCATGTGCCTCAAGCCCCTTGTACCTTAAGAAACTTTCAGCAGCTTTACTCCCTTTAGGCTAAGTTCATGGTCAACAAACTGGCTCTCGAGTGCAGCTCTTTCAGTGTGAACATGCAGCTCTGAGGTCACATTGAACACATTTGAAGGTTATTTCAGATCACAGTGATTTAACTTGTTTGGAAAAACATATGTAAGGCTCTTGAGTGATTTTAAAGTTGCTAAGAGGAACTGGATTGCCTCTTTGGTCTTAAGAGTTTGCTGACTCCTGGGCTGTCATACAGGTTCCACACTCTGATTTGAATTTCAGATCATTCTATTTTCCTCTCTCCTCTGGTTCCCCTGAATCATGTCCATTGAGCTAACTGCCAGACTCAACCCATCTGTACATTGCTGCATTTCCACCACCACTCCTGCCCCACATATCCAGCAATTGCATCACAGAGTGAGCAATTTAGGCTACCTGCAAACTCTCCTTAATGTTTAGTCTTTGAGTGTAGTACTTCCTTCATGGACCCTGATTCTTCTGGCTTAGACCTAGACTTGCTTGCTCAAGATCTAAAAAGTTGCCTTCCCCACCCTCCACCCCTTAACCCTCCAAGCCCCAACCTCTTCACTTCCTCTCACCACACCACCTCCACTCTCTCTCAACAGCTCTAATGGCTAGTCTTTTAAAGGAAAATGTCCTGACATGAAAAACACTGGGTGGAAAAAAAAAAAAAAGAAAAACACTGGGTGGAGTTTAATCTTTCAAATGAAAAGCATTTCCTTGCAGGCAATTCTTACTCCCCATTTAACAAATCCCATTGTAAAGACTGAAGACAGTCGGTTTTCAAACTCACTCTAATCATCAGTCTCTAGTATTTATTTCTAATATACTTATGTCAATAACAGTAGGTAGGAAAAATCAATGTAATCTTACTAGGGTAAGATCCTAAGCACAATTCTTAAAATAGTCAAATTCAATCCATTCTCATCTATCCTATTCATAGGAAATACAGCTTTAGGCTCCTCTTCATATGAAATATCAGTTTCAATAGGATCAAACCTGAGCCAACCCTTTTTTAGCCTTCTTGCCTAAGCAACGTGGATTCTGGCCTCAGAAAATGCCAAGAACCCTGAGCAGCAATTTAATATCCATTACATTCATTTTCATAATTTCAGATAAAAATGGTCAAAGAAAGTTTCTAAGAATCAAAACTGTCACATCCCATGTCCTTTCCAGAAACCAGCTGAGTGAACTAGGTGACCATACCTGAATTCAGGCTGTCCAAAGAAGAGAATCCATTTCCACCCAATTGTCACGAGGCAGAGGTTAGAACAGCTTCTACTCTCCACCTTCTCTATCGCTTCACTCCTGCTGCCATAATATATTAGGCTATGTTGCCTAGAAAAACACATCCAGTGATGCTCATATATTTACAAGAAAGAGATATCAAGAATTATTTATATATGAGGAAATCAATCCCAGTCGAGTCCATCACTCCTCCATAAGTCAAATGCTAGCTGGGGCCTCCTCAGAGTCATACTCCTGCAAGCTGATGATGCAGATAGGTGAGGTAGACTGCAAAAAGCTCACAGGAGAGTGCATCCAAAATCAGATGCCTCCAGAGTTGGTGGAAACCTGATCAGCAGCTCATAGGGTCTGGTGACACGCTTGGAGCCATAGCTCAAGGTGGGCTGGATTCTAGCAGGCAGGAAGACAGAGGCATGTCAGAGAAAGAGAGAGCATTCATGATCGTCTCACACTCATACCAAATGATGTCATCAGGTTGTGCTTGTTTGACATCCTTCACCCCCCATCCTTGGCCAGGTATGTCTAATTGATGTAATCTCTAACTACCACAGATTTTTCTGACTATTGGTGCCAATATCTTCTTTTTTTTTAAGTGCATACACTTTGAACAGAATTTTCTTCTATATAATTCACCAATACATTAAAAATGCATTGTGATCATGTGCAATTGAGATAAGGTATGCATTGATAATGCAATTTTAGAAGAAATAATATTATATATTTTAAAAGCATCATGTAGTCATGATCAATTGGACCAATCAATTGGTACAGAAAATGTGTTAGATAAAATCCAACATGTGTTTTTGATAATAATAAAGTCCATGGTCCACACTGTGCCTGGAGATAAGCAGAGAGCATGCCTCCTCTGCAGGGAATCAGACATTGAGTCGTTTATCACTATGCAGACTTAGTGAATGGTCTCTGTTGTACTTCATTGAGTTGTACTCATATCCATCGCAATGGCCACACAGAGCCTCACAGACATAATTCATGATTAAAGAATTTAATAAGAAGTTAAGAAGTTGCAATATTACTGGGGCATACTCAGGGTAGTTGCTCGCCAAAATATGTTACAAACTTTCAGATCTACTAACAAGTGCCCAAAGGGGTATACCACTCTGCTGCTGTAGGGCTCAACCCACAGGTTCTCATTCAGCCCAGGCTTCATGGGGGAGCAAGCAAATCCCCCTTAATTCAGTCCTCCCAGGTACATCACTTCAGTAAGCCTCAGGCTGCAGACACTCTGCTCCATTTCCTTGGGTCGGCAAGTCCAATTTCCCCACTTAATTACCCAGAGGCAACCTACTCCCCAAGTTCATCTCTCGCACAAAATCATGCTCCTCCACTTGCTTTGTGGGTTGGAAAGCCCACACTTTTGCTCGATGTTCTGGCTCTTAATTCAGCTGAGTCTTCTCTATTGATCTGGATTCAAGAGGTTCACGCACAGGAATCTCAGGTCCAGAGTACATGCTCCACTTCTGGGTCTTCTTAGAAATGAGGTTCCTCTTGCTGCCTCTCAGGGAGTTCATTTTATGCACAGCAGGATGGTACTCCAGCAATCCTGTTTGCAGTTACTCACAGGTGAATCTTATCAGTACCTGCCCCCATCTTCTTATCAGATTCATGCAGGGAAAAGTATTTGGTGGGAGTTGAGACTTTTGCTAGAAGACCCACATAAAATAATTCACTGCCTCTGTAATGAATACTTAAAATTTTTCCTGGAAGTCTTAAATAGAGGCATTAAATATTAAAAATAAAACCAATCAAAGGCATTGAGGCTAACAAAGAATTGAAACTCACTCTGTTTGAAGGTAATTTTGTTTTAGGAATTACAGAACATAAAGAAACAATATATAGAAAACCTCAAAAACTGGAAAAGTCATCGGAAATTATTGAAAAATGTGGCAATGTGGCAGGATTCAATATGATTCAATAAGATCAACAGGATTTATGGGATAATATCAAAGAGCACTCCATGAAATAGTTTCATTCATAATAACCACCCAAAAGATTAAATGTTGAGGGATGGATTTAACCAGAGAAAGACACAACTTTTACACAGAAAAATATAACAGACTGCTACAAGAAATTGAAAGAGATGGCATTAAATGGAAGGATGCCTGTCCCCATGGAAAAGAAGGCTTATTTTGCGAGAATGTCAATAGTTTAATGGTAAACAAACAAGGAAAAAGAAAAGACCATCACCACCATCAAGATGATTGTAACTCACATTGAACCTACAGGGAATGTTAGAACTTGCTCTGTGGTCTCTTTCCTGATGTGTCCAAACTAAGTGAGAAGTCTTCCTATCCTCCTTTCTAAAGAGCATCCTGGTAGTATCACGTTCCAAGGAAGAATTGTTTGTTCTTTTGCTAGTCTATTGCTATTTAAATATTCTTTGCCAATACCAAAAGTCAAATATATTGATCCTCCTCCATTATTACTTATTAAACTGTCATATGCATATAAGATGATTAAAAATACCATGGCTCAGGTGAGACACATGCGAGTCTTTGTGATAGACTAGCTTGACTACAGAAACAAATTCAGGGAAATTCATATATAAAAGTGATTTATAGCAAAGAGTAATTGTATATCAAGAAAACATCCAACCTAGTCCTAATCAAGACCATGAGTCTGATATTAATACATAAGTCCAATACTAGTTCATAATCTCTCTTTAGACTCAAGTAGCCACACGCAACGGTGCCAAATACAGGAAGGTCACAGTTTGGTGGGTCAAAAGTCTTGTAGATCCAATGCTGGCGGAAGCATCAAGGTCAAAGGGATTGTGCAGGTCTCCAGTGGATGGCCCACTCAGGTTCCAGCATGGCTCCTCAAAGCTTTTCAAAAGGAAAGCAAGTGAAGCAGAGATCGAGTGTGGCCCTCTCCTGGAAGACAGAGAGAAAGTTCCCTGAATCCTCATCAGAAGCACATGCCCACAAGGAAACATCATCAGACTATGACCTGATTGACAAGCTAGACTTCAACCCTACACTTATTAATCAAGTTGACTTGAAATTATGTAACTATCACGGTCTTCAAAATAACATCTTTGTAAAGTAATGGAAGACAAGCTTCAATCAGTTCTGCTGACACTGTGGCAAAACATAGATCCTAGAGGCAATTAGTCACATATTTCATAGCCTCCTCTAATCCTCCCTTCCACTC
This sequence comes from Nesogale talazaci, assembly GCA_004026705.1. Classification (NCBI taxonomy): domain Eukaryota; kingdom Metazoa; phylum Chordata; class Mammalia; order Afrosoricida; family Tenrecidae; genus Nesogale; species Nesogale talazaci. Next base: position 40,121 of record PVJH01005807.1, read on the forward strand.
TTGCTGCAGGCAAAGAGAGGCCAATTGCTGTGACTGTGATGATAGTGTGGAAACTTTTTAAATCCTAGACACTATGCAATAAACTAGGTGGTAGAACAGAAGCACTCACCACATTCTTAGTTTAATTAACTGAAATCTTATTTCCTCCTAAACACTAACTTACAGGGGATTGAATAACTTATTTGCATGAATTTCTTAGTATAATTATCTCACATTAATACATATTAATTCAGGGATAGCAGTGATATCCAAAATAATTTGTATTGCACTTGCATTTGATAAAGCTCTCAAGTTTATTGTCTCGACCTGGTCCCAGTTATAGGAAAATAAGCAACAGCAATGAAGGAGAAGTTCCGAATGATACTGGTGGATTAGGTTTCACATGCTACTTCTAGAGCACTCATAGAATGAGTTCAGAATTTTTCTTATTCATTTTTTATTAATTTTTGTCAGAATACAAATGCAAGATACTGTGCATCAGAATAAAGGTAATTATTTTCTAAATAATAACTGCATTGTTTTTACCCCTTTACCCCAGTTTTCATCTTTGTGCTAGCTAATAGAGTGAATGCAGGATATAAAAGTTCAGTACGTAAATACCTGGGCATTCCACAGGCATGGAGCTGGTAAACCTTGCCATGCTGTGCTTACTCACAGGAGATGTACGTAATGAATTGCCTTCCTTTGTCTCCCAATTGAAGAGAGCAAAACTCAGCCTGTTGGAGATGGGATGGGATGGAATACTTGTTCTCTCTGTTAGGAGAGTGAACACACGCCTGTGTCCTTTTACTACCTAGAAATATCCACAGAGTTCTGGGTTTTATTTCATATTATAATAGAAACACAACTCTGTGAGTTACGTAAATCTCTCTGCAGTTCTCTCACTACCTTTGAATGTATAAATTTATCCCCAAGGTTTGTGCTTAGCCAAGCTGCCATCCTTTCTCAGGACATTTATTAATAAAATTCATATATGCAAAATCATTTTTCTCTACATTGCAATATGGCTGTAATCTCTGAAGCACCAGCCACCCAAGCAAAGTGTTCTGTTATGAGGAATGGTGCCTGAATATTGGAATTAAGTGAGCTATCATGCTAAAACTTTTCAGTGGTGCAGGGACTTGGACTAAAACAGGACTCTATTTCTGCAGAATGGAGAAGTGTCTATGTGTGTGTGTGGGACTGTACATCAATCAGCTTAAATAAGGAGACGGATGATAATAATGCTGAAATACGAAGAAGCCAACTCTCTTGTACACATGCCTGCATAATGGATTCAAGCTAAATGTGAACTAAAAATTTTAGTAAATTAAACTTAGCTTTAAACTGAAAGAATGATACATACTTAACTAGAATGTCTTGTTTCATGGGTGAACACAGGGCTGTGAAAAATTGAGCAATGGGGGGGCGGGAATTGAGCAATGAAGGTGCGGTGGTGCTCTGGGGTAAATATGGGACGGCAGGCAGGGTCTGAAGCTACAGCTGCTCCACAGGAGACGCACACGCGGTGCTTCCCCACAGATGTCCAGCCCGAGAAACCTCCAGAGGTTTGGGTCAGCATGGGCTCAACAAGAGTGAGTGCTGGGGTGTGAGTTGAATCAAACCAGCAAAAAGTGAGAGTGGAAACATTCAATTATTTATATCACAAATGACTAAGTACACGTTGCTGATCTATAATGAGCAAATGGTACAGTGCAATGGTTCAATCCTATCAAGAAGGACTGTCTAGTTATTTTCATGATCAGTTTTCTAATTTTTTCCCTTTTACACATTAGTATTGATTCTCCTTTTCCTCCTCTCTCTGCCTCTGTGTTCACAGATAGTTATCAAAGTCCTAGTATCAATATTGTACCATGCCAGTTACAAACCTCAGTAATAAAAACCAAAATATGATATTAATATCCATATAGATAGGTAAAATTATAGGATCGATGTGAAAACTTTAGGCACAGGTGTAAACGTATGCATGTGTACCTACACACTTTCTTTTTTATGCAATTCATGTACATATATGTACAATTTGTTTCTATTTAGTAAGAAAAAATAAACGTTAATGCATTCAGTATGCCAATTTCATCTTTGGATAAAATTATGCAGAAAATTTCACATGCATGAAATAATTAAATATAGAAACAATACATTCTTAATAAGCATGAATAATACATATTTGAATGTCTATCTGGGTTGAAGAAAAATTTGAAAACTAAGTCTCCAATGATCAAATATGGAAATAATGTCAAAACAAGTATCTTTAGAATAGGCCCAAATCACATGGAGATGAATATTTACAACAACTATCAAAATGAACTAGTTTATGCCCCTAATATTTAAATTACTCATGCTTCTTAAACTTTGAAATAAAGGGAGAAAGATATTGAAAGAAAGTAAAAACATTTGAGAATAAAGAAACATGTATTATCCATGAAGAATTTGAAAATAGAAATTAAATATATTATTAGTAGGAGTAATAATTATCATTATTGTTACCAATGGTGCAGGAAATATTCTGGTTATTTTCTTTGTAATTCCAACCTAGAGGATTTTTCCTGATGGCACTGGGTAAGAGGTTGGTGGAGGGTGCCGATCGAATTGAATTGTGAGTGATTGGTTACACAGCTAACTGTCATTTTTCAAAATTGGAACTCTAACATGGGGATAATTATCAAGTGAAAACTCATTAACACCAAGTCAATTCTGACTTAGTGTGGCCATCCCGACGAGAAGAGAACTAGCCCTTTGGGAGTTTCTGAGGCTATCTATCATTATGAGAGTAGACAGCACCATCTTCTTCCCATGCTGCTAGGTGTGAACTACTGACCTCAGAGTTAGCAGCTCAAGGCGTAGTCTACTGTGCCCCTAGCACTTCTCTGCTCTACAAAGCATAATGTCCTTCTCCAAGAACTGATCTTTTCTGGCAACATGTTCAAAGTACCTGAGACAAAGTTCTTTGGACATTGAATAAGCGTAAACCAGAATCGGTGCATTTGGATTGCCATGCCAGTGAAAACATCATGGAAAACATTGTGGAATGCCAAGGGAAAGCATAAATCTGTCTTGGAGAAAGTATCCCTAGAGCACTCTTTAAAGGCATGCATGGTGCTATAATTAAAGTTTTCATGTCAACTTGAAGAAATATAGAAGTCTAGAGGTCAGGTGATTTTCAACTGGGTCCCTCCTTGTGGGAGTGGCCTTCTCATAAGTAGGATCCTGGAAACCTGCCCTTCTTTCTTTGCCTACCCCTGCCTGCTATCTGATGTCAACAACTGCCACAGCCCTGTGAAGCATTTACCTCCACTGCAGCTATAAGACTGCACCATCCAACCAGCAATCTTGCTTTCTACATCATTGCATGTAGGTGTGTGAGTCTGAAGAACTTATGGACTTACAGGATTTAGCAGGACTGGGCTGGGATGTTGTGTGTGTGTGTGTGGGTGTATACACATATATAATTACTTCTTGATATAAAGTTAATTCTTACACATATATGAATGTCACTGGGATTTTTCCCTCTCATGAGGCTGACCTAACAGAGATGATGAGAATTGGATATGTTGTCAGGTGAGATCAGCCCCTGAAGAAGGACATCAGGCTGGTAAAGTGGAGAGGCATCAAAAAATGTAAACGACGCTTGACAAGGGTCACATTGGGCTAACACTTAAGGATGATGGTGAAGGTGGATCTTGACCAGGTGGTGTTTCACTCTGATGTTCCTAGGCCAGTCACGATGATTCACAGGTGCCTTGAAGGCACCTGACAGCAACAGCAATATGGGGCTTGATCAATGATCAATGATCATTTTTATCTGGGATCAAAATGAGTTTACTCAGTTATACCAGATGGGACTCAACACAATTAACAAAAATGAGCCAGGATTTGGGTTCACCTGAATCCTGAGATCCCTTTAACTTTCTGAATCCTAGAGAAGAGCTTTGAGACAACAGAGAAAGAACAAAAGGGTGGTATGGTAATGACAGCAACAGAAGCTAGAGCATGAGACAGCATGGTGGGCTTTACTTCCCCCAAACGCAATAAAAGTCTGAGGAGATTGCTTGCAGGAACTAAGTTTTATGGTCCTTTAAGATAGAGCTAAGGCAGAGCCCCGGTGGCGTAGTGGTTGTACGCGGGACTGCGGCCCACTGGGACGGAGGTTCAATTCCAGCAGTGGGGCTGGGCCTCCTACTCCCACCACCTGAGGGCAGTGATGCCTAAAAAAAAAAAAAAAAAAAAAAGATAGAGCTAAATGTCTTGAGGCTGAGACATACGGTGGAGTAGTGTACCTTCTGTACAGTTTTTGGTCATCCTAAACTGTTTTTGTAGAAAGTGTTCCTTGCTTGAAATCAAAAGAGACCCTAAGAAAGGGTTACATGCCAGAGGAAGACTTGTCTGTGAACATGGCTGCTAAATTACTACCCTGACAAAATAATTATGTCTTGAGCAAACCAGTTCATGAATTACAATCAGATAATTTCCCTAACAAATTCCATAATCAAGAGCATTGCCATAAGTTCTGTTTGGTCATTGCAATTCGTGCTGAAGAGAAGTACAATACCACTGGGAGTGACAGTATCCATAAGTTCTGTTTGGTCATTGCAATTCATGCTGAAGAGAAGTACAATACCACTGGGAGTGACAGTATCAGAGTTGTCTAAGCTTAGCTGATAGAAATCTGCCTTTGGCTAATGTTGAGGTAGCATTTCCTTCCATTTGTGCAATCAGAGGAAATCAGCCCACCCCTTACCCCCACATCGGTTTTAACATTACTATTATGTCTCTGTCTTCCTTGCATTTTCTACTTTATACTTTAGATAAATTTCATTAGTGGAAATGTGTGTATTTAAAAAACAAATAATTTCTTAAAAAATACATAGTGTTTCAGTTCAAGAAGAAATAAAATGTATAGAAGATGATGATGCCAGCAATTGTAAAATCTGGTATGATCCAGCAGAACTTTGGAATATATGACATGTGTTAGAGCTCCAAATATTTTTTTAAAAAAATACGTATTGCAGGGAATAGCAATGGGAGACTTTAAACGAAAATGGGTACTGATTTTTGTTTGTTTTAATGAGCTTTAATGAGAAGCAGACATGTTTTTAATTTTTTTCCAGTTTGAGTTGAAATTATAACACCTATCTGTACACATTGCTTTTTATTCCTTGAATATTAAAATATTGCCAGTATACTCATGGTGGATAAATTGTAACTTGTGAACGTAGATTTTCTGTACAGTACTACTATACTTTATGAAGTGAGAAAAAAACATTCACTATATTACCAAATCAGTTGTCATTTAATTTACATAGTGACTCCAAAGATGTCAGAGTCAAATTCTGCTCCATTTAGTTTTCAATTCCAGTGATATTTTGGAAATAAACTACCATATTTTTTCCCTTCAATTTGCTTCTGGTTGAATTGAAACTGCTCACATTTTGGCTGGGATCCAAGCACTTAACAGTTTTTTACTATCAAGGGATACCGTAGAGACGTTAAAGAAGCAAAATACATTTCCATTCTAGATGCTGTTATTATAAATGTTGCCATTTAAGAGAGAACAGAATCTTTCTGGGTGTGTGCATGTGTGTGTTCATGGATATGCCATCAGCACATATACATATAGAATCTTCCTCTGTGATTGTCTTAAAGAATCAAAGAATTGCATGAGAAAAATGCACAGGTAATTAGGTAGACATAGATGACCAGCATTCCATTTGTGCTAATCTGATGGGAAAATCTAATTCCAGTTAAATTTTTAGAGCACAAAAGCCTAAGGCTTTTAATGGCTTCATCAATCCCCAGGATTTAACTTAGTTAACAACCTTACCATGAAAGTTTAGAGAAATAAATTTTAGTCACTGGGGACAATGACAGAGATTGGAGAAGTAAATAAAATAAACTTCTAAGTTAACATTAAAAAGATAGATGTGAAAGAATATTCTCTGCTTTCGCAATTTCACCCCTTGTCTTTTCCCATTATTCATAGTTCCTTGCTTTCCTCTGTGTTTCTCTTTTGTACGTTAGGGCTACAAAAGAGTATAGCTAAAACACTTTTTTTCATGATCTAAAAACTTTAATCTATGCATTTCTGAATAATAAATTCTTCCACAGAATCTGTAAAAGTAACAACTACATTTTTGTATCTAATTACATATATATGTATATATATGTGTGTGTATGTGATGTAGATGTATGCTGCTATGACCTCTGAGTTTTATTTCTTACATAGAATATCAAGATGAATAATAAATCTGAATTTTGTGTTTTTTTGGGGGGGCATCACTGCCCTCTTGTTGTCGTGGGAGCCACTCAGTGCTGCCCCTGAAAGCCGCTGCTGGATTTGAACTACCAAGCCCGCGGGCCACAGTCCCACACTCAACCACTTACGCCACCAGGGCTCAGCCCCAATAACTCTGGATTTTATTAGCAGAACTTCCATTGACAGATATGCATACCTGTGTAAACAATGAACTGGAGAGTAGAATAGACATATTGAAACCTTAGGTCAAAATCCATGCGCTTCTCCTGCTATTACAAGTGACTCTACACATGACAGCACACTGTCCTCAGAAATGAGCCGATTCCTGCATCCAGAGCTTGTTCTTCAAAGACAGGATGTAAGAAAAGTAGTATGACGTTAAATGTAATTAGAGAGTGATATTAAATAATTGTAAATGAATGCCAAAGACCTTAGTGCTTAAATACAGAAAGAATGTTCATTGTAATGGCATAATATCAAGATAAATTTATAATTTAAAATGTCCTCCTCTCAAACTTCTCATCCAAAGAGGAAAGCCTGAAAATCAGGGCAGATGCATCAAAAAAAAAAAAAAAAAAAGCATTGAGAGGAGCTTACATTGGAAACATCAGTTGCCTCCTAAATTGCTACATATAGTTTTGTATTTCATGCGACAATATTGATTTATACTTTGAGAGAGCAACAGTGAGCACTATTCTTCAATCTTTTGGGACAGAAAAAACTATGAAGATATAATTTCAAAAAAGAACCTGGACGCAATCTGGGTCTCAGGACCTTTCTGCTTGCCATTTAAATGTAGACAACAAGAACATCAGTTTTGATTTTCACCTGGGAAAATCAGTATTCCAGTTTTTCAGAAAAGGAGACTACATCTGAAAAACCTAGTTTTTAGAAATGTCAAGCAAATGATGAGCCAGGAAGAAAGTCTTGCTCCAAAAATCTCAGCAGGATACACAAACTTCAATCTCTACAGACAGATGACATATGTTACTGAGTATCTAATTTATTCAGTGAGATAGGTAAGTTTGTTGTGCCAACATGGCCAATGAACACATGTGAGATTAATTGAAGAGAAGAGAAATAAATGGCTTGGGGAGTCTTGCCTTTCTCTCCCTTGCTCTTAGATCTTCGGAGCAGTGTGCAACCAACCGCCTTGCCTGTTCTGTGCCTCCATTTGCAAGTTACACTTTCCATGGTGCATCTAAACCATGGACTGCTTCACTGTAAGTTGCAATTACTTCAAGACCTGTTTCACCAGGCTACTGGAATATACATCATGACCTTGGGACTGTCAACTGTCAAACCATACCATTTGGCTGACTGTTGGTGACCTGTCTTGCTATTTGCTGCCTGTGGCCAGATACCCTGAATTGCCCTACGAAGGACTACCCAGCGACCATCAAGATTTGAAGGACTGCCGGTGTATTAGCTGTCTCATGAAAGTGAGTTGGACTGAGCCATTTGTACTGCTTTATAGGTTAATTAACTGTTTATTTCTTATGTTATCTATCTAATTCTACATAAAAGTATTAGTGTCCTGGTTTTGCTTCTCTAGAGAACCCTGTCTAAGATAATTGGTACCAGTAATGCTTCAAGAAAAATAAAGTCATAAATACAGACTTCTCAAATTCACTCCCCAGCCTGATTAGTCTTAAGAGCACCGCTAATGTTATTTCTACAGCTAAAAGTATGGATAATTCTGCTACCCTTACTAATCCATGGTGTGAAATAGAAAAACTAATATCTAAAATATCGCCACCAATAGATGGGGTTTTGGTTAAAGGAGAAGTTTTCAGCAGTTTTGTCAGGATAGGAAGGATAGGGAAGCTGGTTGGCTGTTCTTCTTTACAATGAAACATATGATTAAGGAGGAGGGTGGCTTCAGGGCCTCAGAAGTGCATCTCAGGTGCTGACTTATAGACTTAAAATCTTCCGCCTGTGCTTACAAAGGAGAGTCATCTCCTCTCTAGTAATAGAATGGCATTGCTGAAAGCCAGGTCCAGAGTCTCATTCTGTGAGTGGTTGAATTACAATGTCAGCTGATTTGCAGATCTAGAGCAGTGTCTGGTACCAAAGTGAGGTCATTCATAGGAAAAAAGAAACTGGGACTCTGAAACATGGGATGGAAACATATGGTCTGATGATCCAGAAAAGGAGGCTATTGAACACGTAGAAAGAATTAAGCCAGCCCAGTCAATAGAGTCACCCCTCTCAGCTACAGGTGTTGATCCACTATCAACAGAGCAACCCACACCTGAGGTGATTAACCAAACTGTCCAAGTGAAATGCCAGCTGGGGCTGCGTCTGCAGCATTGCCTGGGGGAGATACCTCACAAATGATGAGCACATACAGGAAACACTCCCACCCTCGTGGTTTCCTCTAGACCTGTAACTAAAATTCAGTCTCAGAAAGCTCCGCCAGGTGAGACTGAGCTGATTACCCAAGAAGAAGTGGGCTATACTCACAAAGAGCTGCTCGAGCTTTCAGACATGTACAAGCAGAAGCCTTTGGAATATTCCTGAGAATGGTTATTACGGCCGTGGGTTCCTGGTGTAAGAAATGTAATATTCGACCAGTCTGAGTTTCTGGATATGGGACCTCTACGCACACTTTCTTCTTTAAATGTCTCAGTGAGAGGACCTAATTCCTCATTTGGCTGGTTCACTGAAGCATGGACTGCCAGATGATTTAGATTAGATCAAGCCTGACCTGCCTTGGTCACTGTAGAAAAAGGCAATAAAAGCTTAGGGATATTACTATGTTGGGATGGATCTATCAGGATATTCCCATAGACCCCAAAAGGGGGTGTCCTTAGGACATACGCTTCACGTCATCATAAGGAACAAGTTTGTGAAGTGGGCCCCAATATCTCAGAAAACTCCTGTAATTGCTATTTTATGTGCACCAGGATTAACAGTGGGAACTGCCCTAAGCAAACTCTGACAATTGCCTATGATGGGGCTGATTGGTCCCCATGGTGATAGAGAACAGGTTTTGGCACTGAATCAACAGAGACAGGGTGAGCCTGGTTATAATACAAGGCAAGATTTTTGTAGTAATCAAAGGAACCTGTCTCCTGTGGACTTATGACATTGGCTACTTAACCACGTTGTCCACAGGAGTGAAATCCATGGGGAACCTACTAAATATTGATATGCTCTACACAGGCAGAAGAGTGCTGTATCAGGTGAACAGCAGGATAGACAGTCATGATCACTCAGACTCGAGCCAGTTTAAGGACCCACAACTCTTTGAATGAGTGGAAAACCAGGTCCCTTTGTAGGAGGTTCCCCCTATATCACCAGAGCTTTAAACTGTTAGCCTTTCTGGTAGCCTTCCCCACAGGAACCTGTGGCCTTTCACCAGAGTGACTGTTCATTAGGGGAAAGGAAATAATCAAACTTTGGGGGATTACTGAATATTGCTTCTGAACTGACACTAATTCCAGGAGACCCAAAATGTTTGAAGGCACACCAGACAGAGTGGGGACTTACAGAGAACAAATTATCGATGGAGTTTTAGCTCAGGTATGCTTTGCTGATTATTTCCTGTGATTGTTTCCTGATTATATCCTGTGATTATTTCCCCAGTTCCAGAATGCATCACTGGAATAGACCTAGCAGAACCCCATATTTCATCCCAGAAATATGATATAAGGGCTATCATTGTGGGAAAGGTCAAGGGGACACCATTAGAATCATCATTGCCTAGGAAAATAATAAACCAAAAGCAATACTGCATTTCTGGCGGGATTGCAGAGATCAATGCCACCACCAAAGACTTGGTTTCTACCACATCCCCATTTAGCTCACCTATTTGGCCTGTAAAGAAGACAGATGGATCCTGGAGAATGATAGTGGATTATCGTAAGCTTAACCAGGTGGTGACTCCAAGTGCAGGTGCCATTCCAGAGTTCCAGATGTGATTTCACTGCTTGAGCAAATTAATATTTCTCCTGGTACATGAGATGCAGTTATTGATCTGGCCAATGCCTTCTTCTCAATATCAGTCTTGAAGGACAACCAGAAGCCGTTTACCCTCAGCTGGCAGGAGCAACCACACACTTTTACAACTCTCCCTGAGGGGAATATAAACTTTCTGCTTTGTGCAATAATTAGGACCTTGATTGCATTGTCTATTCCACAAAATAGCACACTAGTCCAGTATAATGATGACATTTTGCTAATTGGTCCCACTAAGGAGGATGTATCAGAGACTGAGGATTCATTGGTACAACATCTCCATACAAGAATTTGGGAAATTAACCCAGTGACGATTCAAACACCCTCCATAACAATAAAATTCCCAGGGGTCCATTGATGTGGGACATGTTGAGATATTCCTACTAAAGTGAAGAATAAGCTATTGTATCTGAACCCCCCCTCCCCCAACAACTAAACAGAGAGGTACAACACCTAGTGGGCCTCTTTGAATTTTGGAGGCAACATATTCCTCACTTGGAGAGGTCTACTTTGACATATTTATCAAGTGACACAAAAAGCCTCCAATTTTGAGTGGGGCCCAGAACAAGAAAAGGTTCTGCAACAGGTTCAGACTGCCTTGCAACCTGCTTTGCCACTGGAACCATTTTATTCAGCTGACCCAATGGTCAGAGAAATTAATACCCATGGTGCTAAGAGGAATCAATTATAGATAAAAAGGCAGTGTGGAGTCTTTGGAAGACCCCTAAGGGTGAATCACAGCATAGACCATTGGGATTTTGGAGTAAAGTCCTGCCATCCTCTGCAGATAACTACTCCCCCTTTGAAAAACAGCTGCTGGCTTGCTACTGTGCCTTGATGGAGCCTGAATGCCTTGATCACCACGAGACCTGAACTACCCATCGCAAACTGGGTATTGTTTGACCCAGAAAGTCATAAAGTTGAACATGCACAGTAATACTCCATTGTTGAATATAAGTGGCATATACAAGATCGGGCCCAAGCAGGACCTGAAGGTACCAATGTGCTGCTTGAAGAAATGGTCAAACACACAGTCGCCACAGACTCTTGTCACATTACCGTCTTCCTCCCAGTGTGCACTATGGCCTCCTGGGGCTTTCTTTATGGTAATTTAACTGAAGTCATGCTCGGTTTATAGAGGGCTCTGTATGGCATGCAGGTGCCACCCAGAAGTGGACGGCAGCAATACTGCAGGCCCTTTCGGATATCTCCCTAAATGAGAGTGAAGGGAAATTCTCTCAAAAGGCAGAACTTCATGCAGTGTACCTGGCTGTTCAGTTTGCCTGCACGGGTAAATGGAAGACTGTAAAGTGATTCATGGGCTGTGGATAATGGCTTGGCTGGATGGACAGTGACTTAAAAAGAACATGATGAGAAAATTGGTGACAAGGAGGTGCGGGGAAGAGATATGGGAATTGGCCTCTCCCCATGGGCGAAGAAAGTAAAGGTAATCATGTCTCACGTGAACACTCACCAAAGGGTTAATTCTGGAGGAGGAGTTTAACAATCAAGTGGATAAGATGGCATGCACTGTGTTGTTACGCCTCTTTCCTCTGCCACTCATGGGCATATGAACAAAGTAGATGTGGTAACAGGGATGGAGGTTATGCATGGGTGCAGCAACATGGACTTCCCCTCACCGAGACTTCCCCTACTGAGTGTCCCATTCCCCAGCAGCAGAAACCAAGATTAAGTCCACGAGATAGGACCATTTCTTGGGGAGATCTACCAACAACTTGTTGGCAGGTTGATTCCTTAGAACCACTTCCATAGTTGAGGGGGAAGCACTTTGTTCTCACTGGGTTAGACACCTACTCTCGATATGAAGTTGCCTTCCCTTCATGCAGTGCTTCTGCCCAAATAACTTATTATAGACTTACAACATACCTCATCCACTGGCATGGCAACCCTCATAGCATTGCTTAAGACCAAGGAACTCACTTCACAGCAAATGCAGTATGCCAATGGGCTCATGCCTATGGAGTCATGTCCCTCATCATCCTGAAGCACCTGACTTGATAGACTGATGGAATGTGTCATTAAAGACACAGATATTACACCAACTAGTTGGCGATAACTTGCAGTAGTGGGACAATGTTCTCCAGGAAACTCTATATATGCTTAACCAGCAGCCAGAATATGGTCCAGTGTCTCAGATACCCAGAATCCATGGATCCAGGATACAAGGAGTGGAAACTGAATTGACACCACTCACTATTATTCTCAGTGACCCACTTGCAGCATTTTTGCTTCCTGTCCCAGCAACCCTATGTGCTTCACGCCTGGAGGCCCTGGTTCAAAAGAAGGAACCATTCCACATGGAAACACAGCACAGATTCCATTGAACTGGCAGCTGAGATTTCCCACTGGCCACTTTGGGCTTCTCATGCCTTTGGAACAACAGGTCTGAAGGAATGGCGCTGTTCTGAGTGGTGTGATTATTCCCGATCACCAAAGAGAAATTGGACTGGTGTTACAGAATAGAGGTAAAGAAGATTTCTGGAATCCAGGAGATCCTATAGGCCCACACTTTGTGCTACCATGCCGTGTTATTAAAGTAAATGGTAAGTTACAGCAATGCAATTCAAAGTTTTTGGAATGAAGTTCTTGGTCAAGCAAATGAGTAGCACTGAAACACTTGTGCTGCTTTATAGATTAATTAGCTGTTCATTTCTTATGCTGCATGCATATCTATTATATATTTAGCTCTCTATCTATGTAAATCTATATAAATATATTAATGTACTGGTTTTGTTTCTCTAGAGAAACCTGTATGACATACTCAAAAAGAAGTATGAGGATCATACATTCCTCTCTTTGTGTATGTATCCAAATTATTAAACATTTGTTGTATGCAAAGCACTGTGCTATGTTTTTGAAAGAGATCAGGAAAAAAGATTCTTTCTACTAAGCTCTTCTGTGTATGTGTGAGTGTTGTGTGTGTGCCCTTACATATACAAACTATACCTTCTGTGGGTTGTGGCTTGAAGAGTAGAGTAAGGAAATATATTTCATAGTTTGGGGCATTATAAAGGATAGAATAAAGTCATGCAGTTGTACGGCATTAATATCAATAGACAAAGGTATGCTTATCTCTCCATATATAGCATGAATTTATAAAAAGGAAAATTATAAAAACAAGATGGTCAGGTTCTAAGAAATTAGTAAACACATAGTCATTAGCAAGCACAGGAGAGCAGCATGAGAGTTGTGTCAAGAGCCAGAAAGAACACAATCCAGACCAGAATGTGCATGTGAGGAGCAGTGTGGTAAAGAATTTACACAAAATTATCTTCTCTATCCTTTGTCTCATTACTGAGGTGGGTTTCTATTGGTGTGTATCCACAGTAAGATATTTTTACTATGGAAGCTTAAGAAGAGAAAAAAATGATCAATACAGAGAGTCAGCCAGTACATCCATTTCAGAAGGACCAAATCATATCAGCACTGGGTAAAAGCTGCTACTGCTCTTCGAGCATCATTATTAGTGACCTTTATGACAACAATGCTAATAGAATCATGAACTACAGTGTGCAAAACAGGTTCTGCTTTTCTCTGTGCTGCTGACAACCCTATTGCTCTTCTAACTGCCATCACTATTTTGTATTTAGTAAGACTTTAGAATTAAATTTCACATACATGCTTGCTGATGCTTAAGAAAGAAAAGTGTTAGGAACTGATTTGGGTTGGAGGTTGGCAAAATTATTACAATGTTTTATTGTAGCACAAGTTTTTAATAACTAAAATCATATCTATGGTTATATCGCTCAGAAATTTTAGTAAGTGGCAGAAATCTTTTTAGGGCTATTAGAAAAAAAATGAGTATTGGGGAAAGAGCAAATAGATGGGAAATGGGGAGACATAGGCAGAAGGGAAAGCTGGAAAGAATCAGAAGGGGTACAGATCCTTTAGTGGAAACAAGATTGAAAACAAAGAGATATCTCTCCAGTGTTTGTGATATTGCTCAATATAAAGCATTGAATAAGCTGCCTAAGTCTCTCAGAATAGCCTTTAATGTTTTAATATCATTAAGATTTTGGGTAAAAAATATGCTTTGAAAAAAATTAAGGTCAAGTTTGAAATCCTAAATCTATACCCATGGAGGTAGCAGTCATTCCCCTTGAACCCACAATCAAGGCTCATGGAAGCAGCAGTCAGGAAATCAATAAACCACAAATTCTGCAAAAGACCTATGAAAAGTGTTGAAAAACAAGGATATCATTTTGAGGCCAAAGATGAACCTTAACCAATATATGCTATTTCCAAAGACCTATATGCATACAACTCAAATGCATTGTCTCTTCTTGGGCACCACAAGTCAAAAGATTTGATGTATTTGAAGTGTGGTGCTTTAGAAGAATATTGAAAGTACCCTAGAGAACAAGCCAATCTTTCTTGGAAGATATAACGCCAGCGTGCTGCTTAGAGGCAAGGATGAGGAGATTCACCTTACATATTGGGAACGTGTTGTCCAGAGGGACTAGTCCTTGCAGAAGGGTAAACGTGTTTGGTAAAGTGAAGGGGGCTGCAAAGGAGGGCAAAGCCCTCAAGGAGCTGGATTGGCACAAAGGCTGTCTTGATGGTTTCCGGCACAGGAACAATTGGGAGGATGGTACAGGACTATGGTAGTGTGCAGTGTTTCCTTCTGCTATGCATGGCAACTCCATGAGTTGGAGTCAACTTGATGGGACTTAAAAACAGCAGCAAGATATACATACAATGACAATAAAGAAAACTGAGGAAGAAAGAATGCCTTTAAATTATTGTATAGGCAAGAATGAAAAATTTGTCTTTGAAGAAATAGCACTGACTGATCCTTGGGAAAACAGGGACATTCCATCTCACATATTTTGGGCATGCATGTTATCATGAGTGATCAATGTCTGAAGAAGAACATCATACTTGTTCAAATAGAGGATCAGAAAGAAAATTCACAATCCTCAATGGCATAGATCTTCATAGTGGATGCAATAATGACTTCAAACAGTGAGAATTGTAAGGATGATACAGATCAGGAAATAGTTCTTTCTACTCTCCCTGGCAATGCTGTGTATTAAGCACTGGTTTGTTAATTGTAAAGTGTGTAGTCCTTCTGTGGGGGTGGGGGAACTAGGCATTTTGCTCCTGTAATGATTAAAAATGTCAGATACTCTAAAGAGTAAGTCAATCTTCTATTATAGGGTCACTATGAATTGGAATGGATTTGATGACTTTGTGATGAGATGAGTTGGCAACAAATTGATAGTACCTAAAAATAAAATTCTAGATAATGAAGTTGTGGTAGCTATATAATTTCATGTCAATTTATAAAAGTGTATGGGTGGCTATTCAATCTGTCAATCGAGTCACAACTTTATGGAACCTCCTTGTGGACATGGCCTTCTAATAAGGAGGTCCTTGAGGACCGCCCTTCTCTCTCTGTCTTCATTTTCCTCTGCCTGGCCACTCAGGGATATGCCAAAGATATGTGATGCTTCCACTGCCATCAGATCCACAGGATTTTGTGCCCACCAGCTTACAATGTTCCTGCATTCTGTATCATTGCATGTGGTTCCATGAGTCTAAAGAAGGATTTATGGAGTTCAGACAAATGGGCTTGAGTGTCACTGGGCTGGGATATTTCTCTCTATATAATTACCTCATAATATACAGCTCTGTCATAAATTTATAAGTGTCTCTGGATTTGTTTCTCTAGTCAATCTGCCCTAACACAGGTCAATTAGATGTTGTATCCATGTATCCTGTGGAAGAGGTAGTTTCCTAAAAGATTAAATTCTTAATGATAGATATCAATCTTAAAGACTGCATCTATTTTGATAGCTTCTCTACAGTTGTGAAATATGACTTTGAATTTGTTTGTAGCCATGTATTTTTGATTCAATGATTCTTTTGTTTTCCTGAGATTGCAATCATTTTATATAAACTGGATTAATTCATTTTTAAAAACATTTTCATACTGTGGGCACACATTTTATTTACTCTAAAATCATACATTGTCAAATTCTCAATAAGAAAAATCATGCAAAATTTCTAATTATTTTAACTTATCAGAGGGCTCAAATCATTTTAGAGCATTTGTAATTTAATATTTCCAGTTTCATCTAGCACATTAAATATTGCATAATATGTTATCTCATTTGTTATTTATTCCAACATATATAATATCTTTTGTATCAGATTCTTGCAATTAAAGCTACTTATGAAAGCTACCTATGCAAATGTGAAAGTGATCCTATTAATATGTTAACATAGAAGCTACATTAACTTAAAAATTTTTTAAAGCATCTACTATTTTTTGCATCACTTCCCTGCTGGGAGTAGGAAGCCCAGCCTTGCTCCTGGAGAGCTTCTGCTGGATTTGAACTGCCAACCCTGTGGACTGCAGTCCCTCATATAATCACTGCGCCACCAGAGCTCAGAGTATCTACTTTTTTATGGATTTATTTGTACGAGTGATTTTTCAACTCTAAAACTATAGTTGAATCTCTGATATCCTTAGACCTTTAAAAAATTTTTATTGAGAAATTCAAATTAAGGTTATGCATTCCTTATTTGCCTTTAGTCAACAGATTTAATATAAAATTAATATCAGATGATTCATTTCATATCATATTTTAAAATTTAATCTCTAATTGATTTGCAATATGATTTTAAAATCTAATAAGTTTCTTAGTTTTTTCTACATAAAGTTTCAAAAATTTATGTACTTCCGGATTGGCCAAGTCTCATGAAAAATTGAAAGTAAACAGTATTTTCCCACTTAACAGAAGTGTTAACTTTAAATGTCCAAAGTTCTGTGTAAACAGATTGCTGTATAAACAGCATTTTTTTGGTAGCACAGAGGAGAAATATAATACAATGGCATTTTCTAAGTCCTGATTCCAAATTTAAGTTTATCTCTTGTTGTCTTTGCTAATCAGATGTACCTTTGGGAAATTTAGTGTTGGCATTTGTTTTAATTCTTAGAAATTCCTACAACCCACCTTTCCTTATTCTTACTTTATTCTTTTATCTGAAATTGCCCAACTATCCAATCACCACAAGGCAGAGGTCCAACATACATCCACCAGTCATTCCTCTTACAGCACTCTATTTCCTTGCTAAGTTTGGTAATTTATTGCATTGGTCACACAGAACTCAAGGACAATACTCATGATTATGCAAGTTTATGAAGGAAGTCAATGGGTTGAAACATGGTATTGGTACAGTTCTTGTAGCCTCAGTATCTTTTCCCAGCCTTAATAGCAGACAGCTCTGTCTGGACTTCAGCTTCTGAGCCCTTTACTCAATCAATCTCTCCTTCCACAGGCCAGAAAGTTCACCTTCACTCTTTCTCTTAGCCTTGCACTGATTTTCTAGTCCGCTCCGGGGCCCCAATGCTGCAGCCGTGGAGGCATCTGCTGGCCCATCCCTTCTGACACGTGCTCTGCTTGGGGCTCTTTTGTCTTGATCAACCTGGGATTCCTGTTCCTGCTGCCAATTTGACCAAACCTCATGGCTGAGCCCACAGGTTCATTATAAGCTTCCATGCAGTAATTGGGTGGGAGTCAAATGGACTGTAAATCGAAGGGCCATGTTAAGTGATTTCATATTAGCTCTGCACTTTAAAATATAAAACATGCCAGGAAAACTTAGCTTACATTCTAACAAAAGTCAGTCAAATAATCCATGAAACCATATTGCTTTTTCGACCCTAGCATGAAACTGAGATCACCAAGTAATATTATTATCTAAAATAGGATACAACACCAGTGATATGTAGTTAAGTGCTTAACATGCTCCTTTTTTTATTTATTTTATTTAGGCACCATTGCCCTCTGGTAGTAGTAGGGGCTCTAAGAGTAGTAGGCCCAGCCTTTGCTTCTGTGGAGCTGGAATTGAACCTCCGTCCCAGTGGGCTGCAGTCCCGCACACAACCACTATGCCACCAGGGCTCAGCCCTAACATGTTCCTTCTAATCACACTCACTTCTGTTCCATATAACCTTGATTTCTATGTAAATTATAGTGTCAATGTCTGTATTTGCAGAGAAGGACTCAGCTCTCCACTTCAAAAGAGAGAGCTGCTGAAAACCTAATGTACAGCCTCACACATTGTCAGATCCCAAAGGTCTGGTGAATGGAAGCAGAACATTGAGTGCTGATGAGTGAGTCTCTCATGTCAGAGGAAACTGAAAATGGAACTAAAGGGTAGCTAATTTCTCCAAGTGGAAGCTTTGGTGTCTTCATTCTGATAAGAAAAAAAAAATCTGCAAAATCTGTTAATAATTGGGACTTAGAATGTGTAGGAAAATTGAAGTTGTCAAAAATTAAACAGAAATCAAAAGGATTGATAGCCTAAGTATTAGAAAGCTGAAATTGATAGGCATTGGTCATTTTGAATATGGAAACCATATGATTAACTATGCTGGCAATAAGAAAATTAAAGGACAATACTTGACATTCATTGTCAGAAAGGACAGTATAAAATAAACCATGAAATTTCATGTGATAGGATTGTATCTATCAAACTTCCAGGAAATCCAAGAAAGACAATTTTTCAAACTTATGCAATAACCATGAAAGCTAGTTATGAAGAAATTGAAGAATTCTACCAACAACTTCAGTCTGAAATTGGTCAAGCATGCAAACAAAAATACATCAATAATTATTGACAATTGCAATCCAAGTCTTTTAAATAAAAATGAAGGAACAGTATTTTCCATTGAGCCAAAGGTTGCATAATAGAATTAAAAGTAAACAGTGATATACCCTTTTAAAAAATAACACAAAAGGGACTATACACATGAATATATCCTGATAGAATCCCTAGAAATCAAATTGCATACATCTGTGAGAAAAGACAATGGAGAATTTCAATATCAGCAGATAAAACCAGGCCAGGGACTGGCTGCGGAACAGCCAATCAATTGCCCATATGTAAGTTCAAGATAAGGCTGTATTACAATCTCAACAAGTTCTCCAGGGTCAAAATACAAACTTGAATCCATGTTACCTGAATTTCAGGACCAGATTGATTCATTGACTATGAATGCTAGAAGACTAGATGAGCTGTGGGGGATTATCAAAACTATCATTCACAAAACAATGAAAAGATCATTTAAAAGACAGGAAGAAAGAAAAGATCAAAATGGATGTTGGAAGAGACCATGAATCTTGCCTAATAGTACTAGCTAAAGCAAATGGAAGAAAAATCAAGTCAAAAGCCAGAACAGAAATTTTCAAAGAGCAGCTTGAAAAGACAAAGACAAATATTATAATGTGCAAAGACATATAATTAAAAATCAAAAGAAATTATAGGATCAGCATAACTTAAAATATTTCAAGAAAAATTAAAGCCTTCCGTTACAATATTGAAAACTGCTATGGACAACATATTGAATGATTCAGTAAGTATCAAAAGAAGAGGGGGAGACTACACAGAGTTATTTTAGCCATATGAACTATATTCCAGAAGTTTAGGACAAAACAGATAAGTAAGAAACCATGGTTCTGAAATATGATCATGCTGTACTAAAAGTATTAGCCCAAAGCAAGGCTCCAAGAATTGATGGAATACCAGCCAGTTGAAAGGGTTCAACAAGCTAAAAACACTAGAAGGACTCACCATTCCTTGCCAGGAAATTTGGAAGACAGCTTAGAAAACTGACTGGACGTGACCTATATTTTCACCCCCTTCCAAAGAAGGGTGACCCAACAGAATGTTCAAATTATGACAATGTCATTGATTTCACATGCAAGTAAAGTTTTGCTAAAGATCGCCCAACAATAGTTGGGACAGTACATTCATTAGGAAAATGCTAGATGTTCAGGCTCAATTCAGAAGAGAAAACAGAGTAAAGCATATCATTGCTAATGTCAGATGGAACTTTGATGGAAGCAGAGATGACCTTAAAGAAGTGTGCCTTTCTTTTTATAAAAACAAAATTCATTGGGGGCTTGTATACTCATCACAATCCATACATCCATCCATTGTGTGCAAAGCATATTTGTACATTTGTTGCCATCATAATTCTCAAAATATTTTCTTTCTTTTTAAGACTTTGGTATTAGTTCCTCATATTTCCCCTCCCTCGTGCTCGCCCTTACCTTCATGAATCCTTGGTAATTTATAAATTATCATTATTTTGTCATATCATACACTCTCTGATGTCTCCCTTCACCCACTTCCCTGTTATCTGTACCCCAGGGAGGTGGTTATATGTAGATTCTTATACTCAGTTCCCCTTTTCCATTCTTCCTTCCCTCCATCTTCCCGGCATTAACACTCTCACCTCTGGTTCTGAAGGGATACTCTTTCCTGAATCCCCCATGTGTCTGGTTCCTATCTGTAGCAGTGTACATCCTCTGGTCTAACCAGATTTATAAAATAGAACTGGGATCATGATAATGGAGGGAGAAACAGCATTTAAGAACTAGAGGAAAGTTACATATTTCATTGTTGCTGCACAGTACCCTGACTGGTTCAACTCCTTCCCGTGACCCTTCTGCAAGGGGATGTGTTTTATTGATTATGCAAAGGCATTTGACTATGCAGAGCATAGCACACTAAAGATAGCCTTGAGAAGAATGGGAATTCCAGAACATTTCATTGTAATCACTTAGAACTTGCATTTGTGTCAAAAGGAAGTTTTGAGCACAGAATCAGGGAATATTTCATGGTTTAAACTCAGGAAAGGTATATAGCAGGGTTGTATTCTCATATTCAGTCTGTATGCTGAGTCAGTAATCAGAGAATTTGGTTTATATGAAGAACAATATGGCATCGAGGAGAGAGCCAGAAAAAAAAAAGAATCTGGCATCATGATTGAAGGAAGTCTTATTAAGAAACTGTGACTTGAAAGTAAACAAGTGGCCATCTAGCTCAGAAACAATACAGCCCACATGGAAGTAGCCCACTAGCCTATGGGACTATGTGGTGTCAAAGGGAGCAGGTGTCAGGCATCAAAGAGCTAAAAATTGTATCATTACAAAGGAGGGGGAGTACTGAGTGGAGACTCAAAACCCATGAATAAGTGAAGCAGCACCCCTTCATTGAAGAGTCACAGGGAGGAGAGGAGTCAGTCAGGGTGACAGTGTGACAGCAATGAAGTATGCAACATTGCTATGGGTGGATTCAACTAGATGGCACTGACCAAGTACAACATTTCTGTGGGTATCATCACATTATGAAAGGAGTTCTTTTACAGGACTAAGGTGTGTCACATTCTGTGTCTCCACTTTAATAGAGCTCATGATTCAACATACCACCTTTGTTTCTTTCGATTATGGTCTGCTAAAAGGCAAACATACCTTCAACATCCCATCTACTTGAAGATCATAAAGGTCTGAAGGCAAGAAGAGTGAGGTTGAAATCTATAACTCAGGCAGAGCAGTTTTATGTTGAGTACTTTTGTAAATGGAGCCCAACAACATTCCCATATGTGAAATATGAGACCTCCAAAATCTAAACAGACCAATCAGATGGTGGGCTTCTTGTCTAGTCCACACCACAAGTAATGACAGAAACTTATTCTTGGTTGCCTGCACAATGTCATGTATGACTCCTGCCCATGCTAGCCTCAAGAAATTCAGTGTTAGATCAAACGTCTGCGGTCTCCCCTACCCACTCAACTTGTTAATCAGCCTCTATGGACCATTCTCATGGAGGTGAAGTAATATCTCATGATAGATTTGCTTGTCATCTTTCCAATGAATTGTTAATGGTGTTGAACATATTTCCATTTTTTATTGTCCATTTGAAAAAAAATCATTGGTGAAATGTTAGTCATTCAAATAGTTTAGTAGGGTTTTCCTTATTTTTGATACCTTTAGAAATATTTGGCATATTTGAAATACTAGATACTCTTTTCTTGAAAGGACTATAGCCAGGGTGCTCTTTGGAGGAAAAGTAGGCAAGCTTTTGAATTACACACTTTGTATAGGCCATTCAAATATTTGAATAATCTTCTCCCAATCAGCAGGTTGTCTTTCTACTTTTTTATTAATTCCTTTGATCAATCAGTGCAGCTTTTATAAGATCCCAATTATCTAGTTTATATTTTGCTACTTCTTTTCTTGTAATAACAGCTGTGCTATTAAAGAATCTTTATGCTCTGAGGATTAACTGACCTATAATTTTAAACGCTTGGGAACTCCAGACCTTAGGGGAATCTTTAGCTCCTCACTCACATTTTCCACAGGCTTTCCATGGATCCTCAGGGGAAAATTTAAGTCAAGGCAGGAAACAAGATAAAAAGAACTCCAGAGTCTTAATCACACCTGAGACTGAGCAAGACACTGAGAAAAATACCAGCACTATACTCTTGATTATACACTGATAATTGGTACAAAATGACTATATCTATCTTTGGAAGAGGATATGAGCACAGAGAAAAAGATGTTCCAAGCCCCCGGCAATCCTCCCCATACACACACCACCTCCCCCCATGGATTAGGTATTCATAGCCTGCATATGATTGAGAGTGGATGAGGATAACTGAGAAAAGCATTACATTTTTAGGTCTTAAAATAGTTTCATGAATTGACAATGTAAGCCTAAACGAAACCACAGTTCCTTTAAATTGGTTTTGACTCATAGAAACTCTAAAGGCCAGTATAGAACTGCTCCCTAAGGGTTAGACATTGTATATAATTATGGGAGCAGATAACCTCGTCTTTCTCTCACAGTGCTGCTTTTAGGCTTGAACTTCTGATCTTGTGGTTAGCAGTGAAACTTGTAACTCGCTTTACCACCACAGTGCTTTAAAATAGGAGTGTGCCATGATTTAAAGGATAGGATTTACTGAGAAGAATTATCCAAAGTTTAATTTGCAAAGGGCCTGCCAAAATTTGAAGTCAGCATGAACTTCATTGCCTGAATACAAACTCTATACAAAATATAGGCAAAGATAGTGCATTGCTGAGGTTGAGGTAAGAGCTTAGAGAAATTCTTCTATTAAAACACAGGAACAAACAGCCTCTACCCTTTGAATGTGTGGCCTCAGCAATCACTGGGTAAGGACAGAAACAGTGACGACCCTTCTGACTTCCCAGAGCAGAGCAGATGAACTAAAAGAGAATGAGCATTGGTGGTGCTCTGGGTTAGACCAAGGTCAATGGTTCAACACAATGACTGCATGCAGGAGAAAGATGAGACTAACTGCTTCTATATATTTAGAGGTTTACTGTGAACTCAAATAAACTCAATGGCCATAATGTTGTTATGGAAACATTAAAGATCTGATCAGCCGTGTAGCAGTCTGGATGGCTTCATGTTTTAGATTCCCCAACAGATGATGTACACAAAGCATGCTATACCAATCCTGATATGTTTAAATAGATCAAAGCATACTTCCTTTGGTATCAACTGTGCCTTTGGACCTATGGCTGGATAATCAAAAAAAAAATTGAGAGAAAATCATTCATCAAAGTAAGTACATGAAAGACATTGTCAAGAAGCAAAACAATGGTGAGAATTAAATGTAAATATGGTACAGATTTGCCAAAAAATGAACATTAGATTATCACACAGGACCAGTTCTGATTTAAAAATATATTCAGATATTTAGGAAGAAGTAGACAGTGCTTAAATATATAAGTAGTTTCCTCACATAAGAAAACAAATTAGAATCCTGTTCAGAAGGAACTACATAGCAGCACTGTGGAGTCAGGGTTGGGCTCGATTGGAAAAAAATAATTAGTAAAAGGTTCAAATGGGAATGATATAAGTAGATATATATATGTATATATATACACTATTTTAGTGATTAATAATTATTAAAATGAGCCAAAAATAGAACATAAATCAATATATAACAATTACTTTTTGGGTTTTTTGGGGTGGGCATCACTGCCCTCTGGTGGGAGTTGGAGGCCCAGCCTTGCTCCTGGAGAGCTGTTGCTGGATTTGAACTGCCAACCCAGTGGGCCACAGTCCCACACACAACCACTATGCCACCGGGGCTCAACTTCAACAATTGCTATAATTAGCTTATCGTTAGAATATTGAATCAGCTTACATGAAAAGAGGTCTGTTACATTCAAACTGAAACATGCAGAGTTCCAAGATATGGGTACAAAATTCACAGAGCATTTTGGATCCGTGTGATTATATTAAGCTGTTCTTGTTTTTGTTAGGTGCCTTTCAGTCAGGGTGAACTCAGTGTTGCTCTATCTATGTACAGCAGGAGGGAACACTCCCCCATCCTGCAAGTTCTCCCTCATCGTTCCCCCGGTTGAACCAATTGGTGCTGCCACTTTGTTACTCGTCTTGTGAAGGGTCCTCTTTTGCCCTGCTTCTTTACTTTACTAAGGGGGTTTCCGGTCTCTAGGGAGTGATTTCTCCTGACAGAAGAAAGAGTAAGAATGACGTGGTGTGACTTTTTATCTTAATCAAATCAATGATCTAACAAACACTTAGAGGCAATGGATTAATAAATACATAATAAGAAATAAAAATTTTTAATAAGAAATAAATTTAAAGTTGACACTCAAGTAAACCATTTTAAAAGGGAATATGTTCAGTCAGACTAGATTAATCAAGGGAGGGGAAAAAGAAAATGAGACTAAAAATTACTATGAACAATAAAAGAGTGTACATTGGCATGTGTCCTACAGATCGTACACCAATAATAGCATAAAAAGTGATTACGAGTAAAAATTTTATAAGAGCAACAACAAAAGCACATGCCCTCTTCGAAAGCCATTGTAATGGCACAATGGACACCACATGTATTGGTTTGTATGAGAATTGGACTTTGGGCCAACATGGTGTGGTCAAGTTCTCTATGTTTTGGCAGATGTTGTCATGTGCCATCAGATACGTTTTGACTCACAGAACCCTGTGTACAATAGAACAATACACCGCTCACTTCTGCTCTGTACTTAAAACTGCTTTTACCTTTAAGCCCCTGTTGCAAACACTTATGAATTCATCTCATTGAAGGACTTTCTAGTTTTCACTGCTCCTCTATTTAATCAAGCATGATGTTCTGGGTGTTGCATTCATAGTCAAAAAGGACATTTTAAGATCAGTCTTGAAGTGCGATGCTGACTGAGATGGGATAATATCTATCTCGTGTAAGGAAATCCAGTGAATATAATTATCCAACAACCACTAAAGATAGTGATGCAGAAATTGAAAGAATTTACCAAAAATATTGGTTTTAAGTAAATCAAATATGCCATAAAGATACAGGGACGATTATTGGCATTTGGAATGTAAAAGCTGAAAACAAGAAGAGAGAGTAAATGGATATATGGCCCTCTTGGTAGAATTGATAGAATTTTATAAAAGGTACACCTCTTTCATCCAAAAATACCAACTGTAAAATGGCTCTAGTATGTGTGGATTTCTTCCTGTGAACTACACACAAATGGAATTGACTATCGATCTGCGCAAAGATGATTTAGCAGCTAAAGCGAGGCCAGGGTCCAACTATGGGACATAGAAATTGCTCAAACAAAACAAATTCAGGTAAAAATTTGAGAATATTAAAACAAGTCCGTGCAAGGCAACATACTATGTTGAGCATATGCAACTGGAATGTCAAGAAAAGATTTGTCACAAGCAGCACTAGAGACAGAAGACATACTGAGCTGTTGGAGAGCATCAAGGACATCATTCAGGAAGAAAGCAATGGTAATTAAAAAGACAGAAAAGAAAGAAAAGGTCAAAGTCAAGGTCAGAAGAGACACTGACACTTGCTTTAGTTGTGGAGTAGCTAAGGGAACGGGAAGAAATAATGCAGTAAAAAAACTGTACTGAAAATACCTTTCTGGAAATCTATGCATTCAGCTCAAGTAGACAAAGCAAAATATTATAAGGAAATTTGCAGAGACAGAGTTTGAAAGTAAAAGTAGAAGAAAATGTTCAGCATATCTTAAACTAAAGAATTCAAGGAAAAAAATCTAGACATCATGTTGCAATCTTGAAAGGATCTTTGGGCAAAATATTGAAAGATGCAAGAAGCATCAAAAGAAGATGGAAACAATGCAGTGTCATTGTAGTGAAAATAACTAGTGGATTTTAACTATTTCAAGAGGCAACACAAGCAGGGGTCCTCAAACTACAGCCTCTAATAAAATAATTGGAAAAAATACTTTTATTGGGGTATTCTATCATCTCTTATCACAATCCATACATTTATCCAGTGTGTCAAGTACATTTGCTTATGTGCTGCCATCATCATTTTCAAAGCATTTTCTCCCCATTTCAGCCCTTGATATCAGCTAACCATTTCTTCCCTCACCCTCACCTGCTTACCCTTCCTCACGAACCCTTGATAAGATATATATTATTATTTCCATATCTTGCATCATCATCTTCTGTCACCCCTCACCTGTTTCTGTTATTGACACATTCCACTTTAATGCAATTCTATATGTAAAATAGTAGTTATTCATTTACATAGAAACTATGTGCTCAACAAACAGAATTTAAGGGAGCTAGAAATCTTAAAATTATTTTAAAGTTTTCTGTGGAACCCAATGTTTTATCGTAATCCTTTGTACTATTTAAAGTGAGAAGACATTTATTTGGCATAATACTTAAGCTTATTTATGTTGTAGTTTAGGAATTTTTTCCACTATTATGGGAATAGTCAAATGATTAGGAAAATAATCTACAAGAAACATTTTAATTGGCTAATACTTCTTACATATGGCTTATGCATTGTTCTCCATTCCTCTTTTCTTAAGACTCACATGCTATTTATCTCCCTCAGTGTGTTGGACTTGTTATCTAGTGAAATAAGCCAGTGACATTCATCTCTATATAAGAAAGAACTTTAAGTTAAGAAACAAATTTGCATCAGGAAGAAACCTCAATCCAGTGTAACTTAAGTGCATAAAACCGATGGCAGCCAGTCCCTCTTTGGACTCAAGGAGTTGTAAGGCTATGAAGAAGAAAGATGGGGTAAAAATCAGGGAAATTACAGAGCGAGATGTAAAGTGCATCCGAGGTCAATAGAAGCATGGTAGTTGGGTGACCTACATGTTACTGCCTCTGGAGTCCCATTGATGATGAAGGTTGAGTGACAGAAAGATTGTCTCTATTTGTCTTGCTTTTATTCAAAAGCTTCCTGAGATCAAGGAGATATCATGAAGCTATAACTTGTTTATCAACAGGTTGGACTCCATCCTTATCTAGGAATGTCAAACTGAAATGATCCTAAACCATCACATCCAGTAATGAAATGTGTCTGGGAAGCATTGAAACCAAATGAGACTTTTTTTTTAGTAAAATATTTTTTAGAATTATTTAAAATATTAATGCAAACCACATACACTATGAAAAACTAGATAAAATAGAAGACATTTTCATTATTCATAAGGAAAGTCTCTTCTTTGACTGTAGCTAAGAGAAAACTGTTATTCAGATGAAAAGACTGTCAGCACCACTTATGTGGCTTATTTTAAGATATAAAATATCACATAGTCAGTGCCAGCATGTTGTTTCTGTTGGTAGGTTTTAGTAAGCACGTTCTGACTCACACTGACCTAATGTACAACAGATGAAAGCATGGGCTGCTCCTGAGCTCCCCGCACAATTCCAACTATGTTTGAGTTCATAGGTACATGTATAAACCCATTTAATAGAAGATCTTCATCTTGTTCATTGATGCTCTACCCATCTGCTATTTTCCTCCAGTGACTGGTCCTTTCTGATAACCTGTTTAAAATATATAAGATAGACCAATAGGTAACATTAAAATAAATGGAGAAAAGATTGAAGTTGTCAAGGACTTCATCTTGCTTGGATCCACAATCAATGCTGTAGTCAGTATATCAAATGACACAATGCATTGAATAAACCTATTCCACAAGACCTCTTTAAAGTATTGAAAAGCAAGGATGTTGTTGAGTCCTGGTGGCACAGTGGTTGTGTGCAGGATTGCAGCCCATGGGGTTGACAGTTCAAATCCAGCAGCAGCTCTCCAGGATTAAGGCTGGGCTTCCTACTCGCACCAGGGCAGTGATGTGTGTGTGTTGGTGGGGGGGTGGTGCATGTAAGAAAAGCAAGGATGGGGCTGAGCGCCGGTGGCATAGTGGTTGTGCACGGGACTGCTGCCCACTGGGACGGAGGTTCAATTCCAGCAGTGGAGTTGGACCTCCTACTCCCACCATCGGAGAGCAGTGATGCCCCCCCACCCCAAAAAAAAAAAAAAAAAGAAAAGCAAGGATGTTACTAACATATGCCTGACTGAAGCCATGGTCTTTTCAATCTCCTCCTATGCACGTGAAGCTTAGACTTGAGTAAGGAAGTCCAAAGAAAAAGTTATAAATTTGTACCATGATGTCAACAATTTTTGAACTGAATTTTTTCAAATTCAAAAATTTTGAATTTTTGAAAGTCCCATGGACTTCTAGAGGAGCTAAAGCCCATTTGTGAAAAAAGAACAGACAGATACCCCTTCGAAGCAAAGGTGACAAGATGTTGTCTTATCTCCTTCAGCATGCTGGCAGAGGGACCAATTCCTCGAGAAGGACATCCTACTCCCTAAAGTGGAGAAGCAGCAGGAAAGAGGAAAATCCTCACGGGATGAAGTGACCCAGTGGCTGCAACAATGGGCTCAATTATAAGAGCACTTGTGCGGATGGCACTGTACAAGGTGCTGTGTGTTCTGTTGTAAATAGGGTCACCCTGTGTTGGACCCCACTCAATGGCATCTACAATTAGCAGCAAGCCTGTACGTAATTTTTGAAATCTAAATACACCAGCTTCTCTCTGAATTTGCATAGGAAATACCCATCTGCACCTCTTTTATGTGACTACATAATGAGCTACATGTGAGTGCAATGAAAAGAAACAAGTCTGAATCAATGCTTTATAGAAAATAAGATCTAGGCTGAACCCCGGTGGCGTAGTGGTTGTGCGCGGGACTGCGGCCCACTGGGTTGGAGGTTCAAATCCAGCAGCAGCTCTCCAGGAGCAAGGCTGGGCCTGTTACTCCCACCACCAGAGGGCAGTAATTCCCTCCCCCTAAAAAAGAAAATGAGATCTAAATAAATGTAACTATTACTGTGAGCTTGTATTATTGTTTTCCCATTTACAAAGGAAGAGTTCTTGCCAATTATAAATATAATAGAACATCTCAAACCTAAAACAGGTAAAATTGAAGTGATCAATTCTCACTATTAAAACAAATATACAGCAACAGCTCTCCAGGAGCAAGGCTGGACCTCCTACTCTCACCACCAGAGGGCAGTGATGTACACCCCCCCAAAATTGATTTATGTGCATTCTACATCATCCTAATACAATTACAGAAAATCTTGCGTTCCATATACTTACATACCAAATGTCCCCATTCTTGCTATATCAGTTCTGTTCTTTCTATCATATTCCACTTACTGTCATCTCAACTTCCCTGCCTTTGAGTAGATGCCTACTCCAAGAAACACGCAGGGCAGTGTAGAGCCGACTCTGTGAGCTTCGAAGACTGTAACTCTTTTCTTCGTGTGTGGAGACATTGAGTCAGTTCTAACCCACAAAGACCCTAAATCCCAGAGAAAAAAACATTGCACTCTCTTGTGCACTTCTCACAAACATTCCTATGCCTGAGCCCAACGTGGCAGTCACTCTATCAATTCAAGGAATCCCTTTTTTCTCTGCCCCTCCATGTTATCAAGCATGATGCCCTTCTCCAGGATCTGTTCTCTCCTGAAAAAATATCTCAGAGAGGTAATTGATGTCTTGCCATCCTCAGGTCTCAGGAGAACTCTGATGGTTCTTCTTCCAACACAGATTGGTTTGTGCTTTTGGCAGTTAAAGTATCAGAAAGCCACAGGGTCACTTCTATCTTAGCCTCTATAGTTGTATGAGTTGGCCTCAACTTGATAGCAATGAGGGAGGAAAACATCCTTCTGGTATTCTGTGCTTTCAGCCAACATCTGTCCAACATCAGCAATGATATCTCTTTTTCCACATTCCCTACAAATACAGCCCAAACCCCTGACAGTCCTCTGTCAATGTATTCTGCAAACATTGTTACATGCTTTTCAGCAATATCTTACTTTGACAAAATACCATTGATATTGTTGTCATAGTGTATGAGTTCTATTGTGCCACTTTGCATTGGGGGAGGGTCACAACTAAGGATTTTTTCCTGGTCACTTGGCCAAGTAGCTATTTTCCAATTTTCCCGGTATAGACAGGGGAGTGCTTTCAGTGCTTCATTACCTTGTTGAAGTATTTCTATTGTCATTCCATCAATGCCTGGAATCATGTTTTTGGCTAATGCATTCAGCACAGCTTTAACTTCTTCCTTAAGCACCTTGGGTTCATGCGTACATACAATTTCCTGAAATAGTAGAATATCCACTAGTTATTTTGGTATAATGACTCTGTGTATTCTCTTGAAGCTTCCTGCATCATTCAACAGTTTTATCACAGATCCTCTCAATGTTTCAAGTGGTGTCTTGAATTTTTCCTTGAGCTTTTTCAGTCTAAGATATGCTGAGTGTGTTCTCATTTTTGGTTTTTTAATTCTAGGTCTTTTCACATTTGGCTCTCTTTTCTCCCATTGGTCTTTTTTCTTTTGAGTTTTGACTTAACATTTTCTTCCCTTTGCTTTGGTTACTTCACTATTAACAGTTAATTTCAGAGCTTCTCGCATCCAATGTGATCCCTTTTTGATCACCTTTTGCTTTCTTCGTGAATGATGCTCTGATTCCTCCCACAGCTCATCAGGTCTTCTGTCATTAGTGCTCCATGCATCATTTTTTTTCTTGAGATATTCTCAAAATTCAATCAGGATTGACAGAGGGTTGTATTTTGACTCGTGGAATTTTTTTTACTTTCTTCAATTTTATCCTGAAGTTACACGAGCAATTGATAGTCTCTTCCACAATTAGCCAGGATTTAGCTGCTGATATGGAACTTCGCCAGGGTTTCTTCCCACAGATGTAGCCAATATGATTTCTGTAAATTTCATCTGGAGAAGGTCAGGTGGATAGTCATTTTTGTGTTGTTACTAAAAACAAAGCATTTACTATTACGAAGTCACAAGGTCTCCAGCTTCATTTTAATCAACATATCCTTCTTTTCCAACAACTGCTCCTGTTTTGTTTCCCATTTTTGCTTGTCAATTGCCAAAAATCATCAATGTATCTTGATCACGTTTGATCAATTTGTGACTGATATCATTGGTAGAATTCTTCAATTTCTTCATCACTAGCCTTTGTGGTATGCAAGCAAAATGAATAATAAGTGTATATATTGGATTTCCTAGAAGGTGATAGATAAATGGAAGTGTACCAAAACAACAACAGCAACAAAAACAAAAAAGATTTTTTTCAAAGCTCTTTTTATATAAAGCAACTTTTTAAATTAAAAATCATTTTATTGCCGGCTCGTACATCGTTTTTCACAATATATAAATAAACATACTGTGCCAAGCACTTTCACATGTCCGCTGCTGTTATTGTTCTCCAATCATCCGCCTTTTTCCATGAGTCCCTGGTATTGGCTTTTCCATTCCTTCCCCTTTTCCCCTGCTCTCCCCTCCCAACCAACCCTCAATGATTTATACATTATTATTGTTCTGTCATATCTTACACTGCCCAACCTCTCCCCCAACCTACTCCTTTGATGCCTGTCCTTCAAATAAGAACTTATGTGTATATCCTTGCCGTTGGTTCTGTCTCTCTACTCCACTTTCTCTCCACCATTCCAGCAGCTCCAGTCTAACCACTGGCCCGAAGGGGCTCCTCCATCTTGTTTTCCCCATATCTCCAGCTACCCTGTCTACTAGTGTACCTTCTCCAGTCCATCTGCATTTGTACGGTGGAGTTGGGACCATGATGGTTGAGAGGAGGAAGGCTTCAGGAACTAGAAGAAACTTGTATGCATCATCACTGCCCTGTTGCACCTTGACTGGTCTGTCTCCTCCTCTTGACTCCCCTGTAAAGAGCTGACCAATTACCCACCAGTGGGCCTTACATCCCCACCCTGTTCTCCCCCTCATTTGTGATGTTGTGATTCTTGTTCTTTGATGCTCGATACCTGCTCCCTACGACCCTCTTGATCACACATGTTGGTGTGTTTCTTCCATGTGTGATTTGCTGTTTCTATGCTGAATGGCAACTCATTTATCTTCAAGTCTTTGAGACTCCAGATAGTCAATCATTTGGTAATTGGGCACTGTCATTTCTTCTACTCTGTTTGCCTCTGTATCCATTTGTCTTCAGTGATATCGGGAGTCAATTGGTCCATTGATTTTGATTTTTGTTCTTTGATGCCTGATACCTGATTGTTTCAGTACCTCATGATCACACAGGCAAGTGAGCTTCTTTTGTGGTGGGTTTTTTTGCTCCTGAGCTAGATGGGTACTCATTTATGCTCAAGCCTTTAAGACCCCAGATGCTATATCTTTTGATATCTGGCCACCATCAGCTTTCTTCACCACTCTTGTTCAGGCTCCCACATGTCCTTAGTGAGCACCTTGGGGATGTGTGCACACAGTGATATGTGTGGTTCTCCCCCCGCCCCCACCCCTTTTGATGACTATTGCCTAGACATTTCACCATCTTGTGGCCACGCTGGCTTTTGTGCTTCTTCTGTGTGGATGTGGTCTCTTCTCAGGTAAATGGTCTATTGTTTTTGTTCAGGCTTTAAGACCCCAGACTATATATCCTTTGATAGCTGAGCACCATCAGCTTTCTTCACCACATTTGTAAAGCAACTTTTTCACCTTCAAAATACTCTCTATTTCACTTAATATATTTGTCAACTCTGCCATTCCATTCTTGAATACATTTTCAAACTCATTTGTTCGGAAGACTAACAGCAACTCCTTTCTTTTTTATTTTAGCCTCATCGATATCATCAAGTAACTATTGTTTTTGTCTGTCTTCATTCATGGAAACTAAAGGAAGTTATGTGGAACAAGAACAGGTGAGTAAAATATGTAGGACAGAAAGGATTGCTGTTTTTAGCCAATAACTGTCACATTGAGTGATTGTTGGCAAAACCAGGCCCCACCTGTCACAAGGCAGGCCTTATTTGGTTGCACACTATTATAAAATCTATTTCAGAAACTCTAAAGGGAAGACTGGTAGAATGAACTCCAAATGCACTACAAGTTAACATTTTCTTCCATTCAGGAAGTTGACAGATGTCCAGAATAAGGTTTGTCATCAACTGACATTTCACCTTTTGGGGAAAAGAGAAAGCCTCTCTTATGCTTGAGTTTTTTCCAAAGCACAGGAAGCTGTGTTCAACATCATCACGGTTTCCGTGACATTTTTTTCATGAGAATGAAGCACAATTTTATAACTGCAGGCTGTTTCCTTAAATTGATCATCACAAAAAAAATCGAGGTTTGAAAAAAAATTGCTTTCAAAAAGAAAGGAAAAAAAATTGCTTTCACAAAAAAAAAAAAATCACTGTAACCAAAGAGAGACTTCCCAGGCAATGCCACTGAGAACACTAACTCAGAGCAAGTTGCTGGTTGCTCTTACAGTGTGGGAAAAAGTATGTTTTGGAAACTTCGCTCTGTCCACTGCATTCCCCCTTGGTGGGGGGCATCCCCTCTTAATCCTATCACAGCAACATTGTATTTCATGATTGAATTTGCAGTATCCTTTCTGAAATTGAGTGTCATGCCATTCCTCTTGAGTCCTCAGGTAGTGAATCATATGCTTTTTCTGGTTCAAAATTGTCAATACCAGTTCACCTCCTCTTACTACTTCTCAGGATGTTGATTTCTATGCATTTATTTTTATTCTTGATGATTTTCAATGATCCTAGATTCAATTTCACACAGTACAGATTCCAATTATTAGCAGATGCTTTGTAGTTATTTCTCCTGACCTTGAGACATGCCCTCTAAGCCAATGAAGAATTCACGTCTCCACTCCTACTGGATTTACTTGACTCATACCACCATGGTTGACTCCACTGCAATAAATAAGCTCTTCCTTGGTTACATTTTCAGTATTCTCTTTCCCAATGGTTCCCTAATCTGACACTGCCTTAAAAAAATGTTCTGCTTCTGTTAATTAGCCCTTGGGTAACTGACAGTGTATTAAAGTTATGATAGGATTTTCAGCAGCTACATTTTCCAAAATGGGGGCTGAGATTCTTCGTTGTTTGTCCTTACTGTGGAAGCTTCTCTGAAGCCTGTTCACATTGGAAAACCAAACTGACATTTGAATTACCGGTGACACGGCAACACACAAATCATCACCGTGGGCTGAAGTGATAGAGAAGTAGTGGTGTAACCCTTTATTGGCAGTAGAAATCCCGGTCTTTCTCCAGAGAAGCTTCTGGTGGCTTTAAACCAGGCTATTGGCAGATAATCTTGCTAGATAATGTTAGAGCTAGCTGCAAAATATATACAAAACGTGACTACTTTTGGTCATCTCCACAGTTAATCCCTTGTGCTAGTTATATAATTCCTTGTCGCCTTGAAGATATGTAAAGGTGGAAGGGTGGTAGTCAACCTGTCAATCATTTTATGGTCTAATGGTTCCACTTCTTGGTTGTGGCTTTCTCATAGGGAGCGC
Organism: Nesogale talazaci; assembly: GCA_004026705.1. Lineage (NCBI taxonomy): Eukaryota > Metazoa > Chordata > Mammalia > Afrosoricida > Tenrecidae > Nesogale > Nesogale talazaci. The sequence goes on from PVJH01005807.1 coordinate 74,828, forward strand.
CCTGGGAACCTACCCTTCCCTTTCTCTGTATTCACCTTACTACTAGCTGACCCTGGTGATACCACGGCCTGATGCATCCGCCTTCATTGGAATCACAGGACTCTACTCCCTCCAACCTGTGATATTCCTGAATTCTACATCATTGTTGGGACTGTGTGAGTGTGAAGAAGGACTTTTAGACAAGTACCAAACTGATAGATTTGAGTTAGACTGGGGTGGGTTGTTTTCCAGATAGAGAAATATTTCTTGATCTAACGTCCTTTCATACAGATATATGAGTGTTGCTGAATTTGTTTCTCTGGTCATCCTCACCTAACATACCCCTGTTCTGAGTAATGTATTTATACCCTTTATATCATCATGACTGCTCCTGTATCTATCTGATACTATTTTTATTCTAACCCTTCCCTGGAAGAAGGATGGACCTTCTATTTCAATGAACAGTTAGGGTGTCGTAAACTCACAGGGACAGTTCTAATCTGTCCTATGGGGTTGCTGTGATTCAGTATTGACTTGATGGGAGTGAAACTGAATCTTTTGCTATTCTAGTTTCTTTCTAGTCTCAATAAGTGGTTTAACTTTAAATCATATTTTCATCATAGCTTAAGATACTTACTCTGAAGATGACCCTTAATTTTACTCAGATTTTAGTCTGAGCAACAAGTTCATAGAGACCCATATGTGTTTAAGGAAGAGGTTTGATTTAGAAGACCAATTGAACATTGAGAAATCATCCCTGTCCAGTCCAGATAAATCCATAAATCTTACATTAGCCCTATGTTTGAACTAATCTATAAAGTCCTCTTCAGACTCATGGAATCCATGCAATGATGCTGAATGCAGGAAGATCACAGGCCAGTAAGTGGGAAGTCTTGTAGATCCAGTGGCATTGTAAGCATCTTAGCACTGCCAAGTATCTCCACCTGACTTCTCTAGTTCCAGAGTTCTGGCTGCAGCATGTGGGTTCATGTGGCTTGTTCTCAGGGATGTCTCACAGAGAGGAATCAGAGAGAGAGTTTCTCACTTCCAGTAAGGAATTAAGTAGGCATTAAGCTTAACCACAAGGCCAACAATTTCTAATATTCTAGATTTTCCTTAGGAAAAAGAAAAGACTTTCTACTGCCATAAGGATCTAAAACTTCAAAAATTCACAGGGGCAGTTTTGCTCTGTCCTATATCGTCGCTGTGTGTCACAATATACCCGATGCCCCAAAATTGTATCTGATTAGATCATTTAAAATGGAGAGGTTATTATGTGTTTGTTTTTGACAACATTTTGGGACGACATTTCCCAGAACCCTAGTCTATGTCTGGTGAAAGTTCACCAGACTCTCTTTTGTGCAGGAAAAAGTTCTTGGTGTGCTTGTGGTGAATTAGCAACATCAAGGCTGGCTGTTGCTGTTAAGTGTCAAGTCAGTTCTGATTCATAGTGACACTCTGGTCAACAGACACAACATTGCCTAGGCCTCTGACATTCTCAACGTTGTTCCTCCTACACGTTTCTACATAAAGATCTCTTAGGATGCCCCGTCTCATAAAAGTAGATCTCTCTCATGGGAATAACCTGAATTTTGGTAACATTTCTGGCAGGAGAAAGAGGGGTGCCAGATAAATATCTATATCTATATCATACTTATATCATCTCTATCTATACATATGTCATCTATATATACCTATATCATCTATATCTATATGCATATCTATCTAGTTCTAGATATTTCTTAGTCATGATGGAATCAAATCTTACACAGGCAGGAAGATGAGTGGCCACAAGAATCCCTTTTACTTCTGTAACTTTGTGGTAAGAATCTGCCTTTGTGTTACAAATCTGGGCAGAACTCAGACGTAAGATGACCATAACCATAGAATTTTCTTCTCTTCTCACTTTTGACAATGGGGGGGGGGGGATAGCGTGTCGTCTATCTGTTATTGTCTATAAATTTCTCATCTTCCCCTACCAGATTTCTGTCAGTCGGATTGGGATTAAACAATATTGTTTGTATCTGTAATAATGGCTTTCTTCGGATTTTCTGTTTTGATCTTGAAAACTGTTTCTTTCAGCTTACTCTGAAGACTAAAGATTATCCTATTTTTTTTCTCTGTATTGAGACTGTTGTGATACTGCAGTGTAGAAAATGACATTGAATTTGAGAATTAAAAATGGGATTAATTGACTGTGTTCTTGGGTATAGGGAAGATCAGGGGCATATATTATCTACTTACTAGATGAGAAACGTGTGCTTCTCCCTTTACCTGAGATGGGGACCATCAGGAGGTAACACATAGTTCTACCTTTATAAGATGATGACCAAAGGGATGCCACACATGCTTCTTCCATAAGGGATGTCAACCTCAATTTAAAAATCCCTTATGACTTTGAAAACATTTCTGGATTTATTCATTTTCCTATTAACAAACTGATTTATATGATTTTAATAAGACACCATTTCTAAATGGAACAATATTTATTTTAATTAGTATGACAAGGCCTATTAACACAAAATGTTGGCAAACTATGTTTAGTTCTGAATGATAATTGTATGGAATAGAAATTTAATTTTTCTTATATTAAAGTAATTTGATACATAAGCATGGATGTATTATAAAACTAAAATTGATTTTTAAGGAAAGAATATATATATGTATATATGTTTGTGTGAATACTTGTGCACACATGTGTGTATATGTGTACATTTACAGGGACAGTGAATCATTTAAAGTGGCTTTTCTAGTCTTCTTGCCAATGTCTTGAACTCAAATCAAATGACTTTTTTCCTGCCTTGGTCTTGTGAGAAGGTAGTGCAAGATACTGATAAGATTCACTTATGAGTAATTTCCAACAAGATTCCCTAGAGTACCATCCTGCTGTGTATGAAATGAACCACTAAGAAGCAGGAGGAAGTATCACATTACCATTAAGAAGCAGAAGTGGAGCTTTTCCTTCGAGCCTAGAAGACCCTTCTGATACCCACAGCATTGCAGGAGCAGCAGCACAATCAGAAACCAAAGCATGGAGCAGAATGATGGGCTCCACAAACCACTGCGAAGGTAAGGGTGAGTCCATTTGTGTAGAAGACTCTCTTGAGGAGTAGGATGTCTCTGGGCAGGTAGTGGGGGAAATTTGAACTGAGAGATTGTGACAGTCACCTAATCTGGTGTCACTTTGAGGATTAAGACTGTAGGAGTGGAGTCTAGTCTGTCAATCTGGAGATAGTCAATGAGACCTCTGTGTAGGCATGGCTTTCTCCTGAGAAGTCTGGGAAATCTGGTAGTTAAATTCTTGGAAGCAGGAGATACTCACTCACTCACTTGGAGACTCTCTCCTGCAAAGGGTTACTTCCTGTGAGACATCCTTGAGGGAAAGTCACATGGAGCTCCCCTAGTGCCCTGAACCAGACAAGTCACATGGGTACAACCAGACCCCTGAAGTCGGAGAAGCCACAAAGAGACCCACACCAGCACTGAGATCCTTGCAATGCCATTAGATTCAAAGACCGTCTACCCACTGGCTTGGGATTGTCCTGCATTTGGCTTCATTACATGTGTTCCATGAGTCTGAAGAGGACTTTATAGATTGGTATTAGCCATATGGTCTAATATCAGACTCATGGTCTTGGACTGGACTGGGTTGGAATCTATTCTCAAAGTATAATTACCCTTTGCATACAACTCTTTTATCCATGTGCATGCTTATGAACTTGTTTCTCTAGTCTACCTGGACTAACACAGATAGAGCTGAGTGTCTTTGAGGTAAGGCATATTGGAGTGGATTGCATCTGGGCACTTAATGCAGTGAAGAGAATTTGCCAACCCAGGGAGTTAAGCTAAATGTTTTCAGGTTGAAACTTAGTGAACAATGGTATGCCACTTTGCCCACTTATTAGCAGACCTGAAAGAATATTGTAATCTGTTCAAATAAACTCAACCCTGAGTCTTTCTCACTGATATATCAACTGGTTAAATTGATTAATAAATCTATCAATCACATGTTTTGCCTGTGAGACATTACAACAGATATTAGAACTCAGAGAAGTAGAGAACAACTTAATTAAGATAAACACAATATACAAATATATACACTTATAAAGCTATATATTTATGTGTGTATATCTATATTTAGAATAAAGAACTCTAAGGCATGCTTTCATGTTAGATTTACTTGAAAAAGGTTTCCTGTAGTTGAAAGGTCATGTATCTTTTTAAAGAAAATATGTATCTATGTTCAGGTCTATTAAATTTTATGTTTATAGTAGGGTTATTATAATAGCTAGTTAGAAAAATGAAATATTTTAAATATCCCATGATATTATATAGATTTGGGTTAGTTTATTTATAAGATATTAAAAGGATAGCAAAATTTTAATTTCAGAATAAAGACTATTCCTTCGGTTTGCATCTCCAGTATGCTAGAGGTGAGTTAATATATAAATACTCATTTGCATATTTGAATCAAATTTTTGCCTAAATGAGAGGTCTGTTTATTGAAGACCAAGCCTACACATATTACAGAATTTATAACTTACAGATTTTAACCTTTATAATTTTCACAAGATGTAACCTAATGCTACCACTTCCTGCAAGTATTTTAAAGTCTGTCCTTTTTCCTAACATTCCTTCAGATTTCCGCTAATTTTGTTCTTGTGTTGATTTCTGAACTTTCACTTTATTCTTTTAGATTTTTATACATATGTGTGTGTGCATGTGTGTGTGTATATCAATGCATTTTACTGTGACTTGTCCTTAGCAATATCAAGATTTGTGACCTACAGATAAACTTTTGCTTTGTGGACCTGCTGAAACAGTTAACCAACAAGTTTCTATAAGAATAGATGTATATTGGATTTATAAAAAAGACTAATATTAAGATTTCCAGAATTTGGAAAAGTACCAGAATGCCTTGCCCTGTGGTGTTGCCATGTGTCCAAAATGACTTAGTGGCAGGAGCCTGAGCCATTATGAAATAGATAGGATATTATATTTCAGGCCACTTTCCCCTATCAGCTTTAGGACAGATGGAGTCAAGCCTGTTTTACTCTGTGAATCTTATGGGAATTTTCCAACCCTCAAGTGATCATCTTTTCTGGGTTGAAGCTTTTTATAAATCTCAGAAGTCATGCAAAAAGTCTTTTGACTCCATCCTATCTCTTCTCTGATCCCTTTAGGGAATTTCATAGTAAGCCAGCGATAAAGCATGTGTTCTGGTGAGAGGGAAAGGGTACCTAGAGGGAGGCACCTATTGGAAAAGTCCCTGGAAGTAGAGCTGGTTAGAGTTCATCAGAAAGATGAGGAGAGGTTGGGGTGAATAATCAAGTAAGAGCCAGCCCAGTTTGGAAAGCGGATTCTCTCAGTTGTCTTAAAATGGTAAATGAAAGAGGGTCCTCAGGGCCTCTGACATGATCTCCTCTGTTTTTTAAGAGGGTGAAATGGGTTGATACCTCCAGATCCACCTCTGGGATGCATCGTGAACAATGGGGACACATTTAATCCTCAAACTATTATTCTTTGTAATCCAATTGGCAGTGGGGAAATTGTCTGAAATGAGTAGCCTACATTTTAATAGCAAACTAGCTGCTATTAACCAAGACTCTCAAAAGAACCTAATAGCCTGTTCTTTTAAAAGTTGCAAGAGGCTATAATAAAACCCACTGATCTGGATCCTAAACTTCCCACAGGAAAAATCATGTTGAGATAACTTTATAACTCAGCCCCAAGTGTATAACTTCCAGACATTAATGACAACAAAATTATAGGAGTTGGGGATAGATCCAGCAACCCTGAGGCTCTCTCTCATAGGTTTTTAGAAAGTGGAGTGGGGGTGGGGGATTACCCACAAGATAGAACATTAATAGAATTTTTCCTTTGTGTCTTTAAACTAACTCCTCATTGAATCCAAATTCGAACGTGCTGCCATTGAATCCAATGTGTATTGAATCGCTTTCTGAGACCGCTGCTCTTTAAGGGAGTAAGAAGGCTCATCTTTCTCCCAGGAGTGACTGGTAGATTCCAACTGCTGCATTTGCTATTGGAAACCCAACATGTCACCACCACACCACCCTTGAGGTAGATTCGGGAATTTAACATACTTCTTCGATTCGTTAAGCGAAAACGCTTACTGCAGTCAGAAACAAGGCTACTGCAAAATCTCAGTAAAGAGTTAGACCGTGGGATCTAGTACATTTATACACTTGTTGCTATCATCCTCACTTACCTTCTACCTTCCTCTTGAAGGTGATATTTGTCTTCGTCGATAATTACAAAGTCTAATCGCTGCAAAATTGCAAGGCATATGATCTGAGACGTAGCTTTCTCATTAAAAAAGGGCAAGTTCCTAGCTTGTGAGCCAGCTAGAGGACTGAACCTATAATTTATGTACCCTACTGACTCAACCACATATCAGCCTCCTCTCTGACAGGTTTCTCCCCTGCAAGTGCAATTTGATTATTGCGCTTTTGGCACTTGTTAGATCTTCTCATCTAAAAGTATGTTAAAAACATGTCTAGTTACATTTTACCTTTTAGGGGAATTAGAAATGCTTCTGTTGGGCTTTCAAAATCCGTGACATTAGTGCTCATCTAATGCAGTGTTACATTTGCCATAAGGACCCCCTTTTAAACTATCATTTAATTCTGCTCCCAACTTTAAACTCCTGCAAGCTATCACTTTGTGTAGTTAAGGTTAAATGATGGATTCCCTTCCGGTAGCCTTTCTCTGCCTACTGGAAACTTGGAGTCTAGCTAAATGACTACTTATGTGTCACACAGCTGCTAAAACAGCATTTCCCCTTAGCTCTCATGGGAAAGAGATGCTCTGTAGCAGGCTATCAAGCTTTTCTTTAAGATTTAGATGGGTGCTGCCAAGAAAGTTATGACAAAAATCATTGAAACTACAGCATGGGATGTTTTAAATGGAGAACAAGAAAGACATTGCTTAGCCCTATACTGAGGTTGGGCTAGACCATCTTTAAGAGCTTTGTTCCCTATTTATATTAAAGTTAAATTGAAAAAGTTTTCAAGAAAATGTCCAATCAACATAAGACAAATAGTAGACTGAGCTACTGAATGTTGAGAGCACAACCTCGATGCTCTGGCCCTCGCCTAAAGTGACTCGATTTTAAGTGGGACACCATTGTCTGGGGTGGGGGTGGGGTGGGGGGATTCTTGATTAAGAATTTGGTTTATATGGAAGAGCACAAATTTTCATAGAATGCAAAAATAGTATAGTAATATATTTATTTTAATTTTAAAATTCCATGGGGTGTTGTTAAATTGTTTAAAAGCAGGACATCTGGTCACTTTAGCCTAAGAAAGAGCAGCTTTGGACTTTATTTTCACTGGCCCAGCAAAGTAGAGTCTGTGCAGGAGTCAACATTTACAACAACACATCCATAATCCATAAAGAATATAGGGAAGGTAAGGCAGGACACACCCTGAATTAGATGATAAACCACAGAGCTACAAAAGCCTTATAAACACTAGACATATTTAAATGACCACCATCAGGATTGGGCACATAAGGTTAAGTCAACTTTATAATGTGTAGTATTGATTTTAATCTCAATCCCATCGATTGTATTAGCTTATGTTGTAGCCTCACATATAGGTGAGTAAAAAGAATGACTTGGGTTAAGATGGTGAACATAGACTCTCATCAATACTCTGGGGGCTCCTGGTGAAGACAGAAAAGATGGTATCCAGTGGCATTGTGAGATTCAAGAGATTGTCATGGCTGCCATCATAACCCTAGCTCAAGTCCCCATTATTTGTCAGTGTGCCATTGTCAGCTTCTAATTCAAGGGAATAAGTGCTAAAATTCAAAAGACACTTGTTCTGAAGAAAGTTGCAGGCTACACAAAGAGCATTGCTTTCATCTTATGGCTTGTAATCAGTCCAAAAACCATCTTCAGACCTTTATTCACATGCCTATTTCTAACCACCAAACTGCACAAATGATCAGGAAAAATCCTTAAAAAAAACAGACAGAGAAATAGTGTGCTTATACAGATAGACACACATTCATACACACGTGTGCATGCAAATTAGAAAATGTTGTCTAAAAGTGCCCTCAGAGCTAGAAAATGAAGCAATTAGTTATTTTTCTCATTACTTCCATTTCAGTCTCTTAGACTAACCATCCTCTCCCTGACTCTTTTAATAATAAAATTTACATGAAGGGCGTTGGAGAGTAAATTAGGGGAGGGAGAAACTATAGTAATATGTGCTGTATGGGTATCAATCCATACTGCAACACTCTTCTCTTTTGTCTCATGATGAGTTTCTCTAGGACAACCTTTGTTCTGACGGTCACAGAATTTTCTGGAAATCTTGATCCACTCCATGCTGAGGACTGCAGACTATGAACAAGTCTGTCTGTCTCTGTGAGTGACTCAGCCTGCAGTCAAGCATCCCCCCAGAAACAAAGGTCGTCCCTTGTAAAATAGAATATATTAAAAGAGATTTCTACTCATATAGGCAGAGTAATGATACTCCTTACCTCATATAAGCAGGAAGCAGCTGCAAAGGAAAAGATGTCCACCTCTGATCTCATAAAAAATTGTTTTCTGATCTTTCAGGAGGGAAATGAGGCAGGCCAAAAGAACAAAGCTGGAGATGGGCAGGGTGTGTACAAAGTCGATGGCAATATGTTGGGACTGAATTTCCCAGAATATCTATTACCTCTGGTGAAAATTCCCAAGAATCTGGCGTGCACAGGAACCTTTAAAAAATGCTTGGTACATGGCTGAGTCCCGGTGGTGTAGTGGTTGAGTGCGGGACTGTGGCCCATGGGCTTGGAGGTTCAAATCCAAGAGCGGCTCTCCAGGAGCAAGGCTGGGTAGCTTCCACAACCACCAGCGGGCAGTGATGCCCCAAAACAAAAATGCTTGGTACACATGGGGTAGGGGTGGGGGGGATACTGAGGAAAGCCATGCTGTCTGTTAAGATTTTCTTCCCTCTAGGAGCCTCTAAATCAAATTCTTTCGTGATGTCCTATGTCTTTAAAAAGCTAAACTTTCTCTTGGTAGGTCAAGAATCTGAATTTGAGTAACACTATTACATACCATGGGGAGCACAGATACCCAAAAGGGACAGTTCGACTCTGTCCTGTAGGGTTGCAATTAATTGTTATCAACTTGATGGCAATGACTGCTTTTCTGTAATCAAATGACTCCTGTAGGAGTGGTGGTTTGCACATCGGGCCACGACCTTCATCCACAGCTTGAGTCCACCAGCTGTGAAACAGGAGAAAGGTGAGACTCTCTGTTCCCACAGATAGTTACAGGCTTGGGCAGTCACCTTGGGCTTACCTCCTAGGTCCTGCAAAATTTCTATGAATCAGAATTGTCTCAATGGTAGTGACACTGGTTTGTGGCTTTGACGAAATATTAAAATTTAACCTTTGTAGGTTATGTACTGGATCACTACCATTAAGTGTCTTGATTTTTTCCACAGCTGCAATTGAGGTCAAGATGAGTTAATAACAATCCACTCTTTAAAGTTATGGAATGTGCAATATCTATACCTACGCATTTCTGCTCCAAACCTAGATGCTAAAAGTACAGAAATGTAGGTGTAGCTATTGCACAGTCCAAAGGGTGTAACAGAACTTTATTAGCTAATTAAAATAGTAGCAGTACATCCAATTTAATTCTTGATGCAATAGATTATCTAGCGTTGGGAAGTCAAGTATGATTTAAATATAAGGGCATAAATTGTTGCCATGACGAGGTTTCAAACCTCTCCTACATTATTTCTTATCCATTTGCCAGAAAGAATTCAAATGAGAGACCAAATTCAGATCACAGAGAAAAGATGTGAATGGAACAAGTGAGTGCATGAAGGTGATACTTTGGAGGAAAACATCAAAGGTCCTCAGCCAAACTTAGTGGATCAAAGGATGAAAAGCCAGATCATCCTCTCTCCTCCTTTGCCCTATATTCTCTGGCCAAGATAGTGCCTATATTCTCATGCTACACCCCCCACTACCTAATAATACCATTAAAATTCTTCTGGAAATTGAGGAATGTGGACTGTCATTTGTAATTGCTTGATGCTGTATATGAAGGGAGAGCAGATTTGTTTGGCATCACTTTTAGTCCCTATCTGGACAAGGAGCTGAAAGTAAAGCATCTGCATAGAAGCCAATGGGAACCTGATCTAGTGCTTGAGAAGTAAGCTGAAACATTTTGGCTGGATAATCATTTTTAGTAGCACAGCTTCCTGCTAGGAGCAGAAAAAATGAACATGGGTAATAAAAAACACAAGATCTAAAATGAAATACTGAGTAATGGAGGCCAAATAAGTATAATAACCAGGAGACTATGACTAAGAATCAGACCAGGAGTTCTCATGCACTCTGTAAGAACTGGGTGATGCGTTCCTGAATTTGGCCCGTTTAGTTTATCAGGAAAAAAAAAATCCTTCCTTGAACATGGCACGATTTCTTCCTTCAGCCATTTCTAGTAGTATTGTTACTATTGTTTCTGGAGAATACCCCAAGAGAATTTGTCTGAGCCTATATCCCAGTGGTGTCTTCATGAACAGTCATTAGAAAATTGGTCTTGGTGAGTGCACCGTCACTTAATTTGTTGTCAATTTTAGGATTAAAAGTGTAAGGGTGGAGTCTAGCCTGTCAATCTGAAGATAGGCAATGAGACCTCTGTGTGGGCATGGCCTTCTCCTCTGAAAAATCTGGTACTTCTTTCATTGAAGCAGGAGACACTGTCTCACTTCCATGGAGATGATCTACTGGCACGGCAAATTGCACTACACTGACAGACCCCATGGCCTGGAAAGTGGAGGAGCCACTTGGGGACCCTGACCAGCAATGAGATATTTACAACACCACTGGATCCAAAGACATTCTACCTATTGGTCAGTGATCATTCTGCATTTGGTGTCAGTGCTTGTGCTTTGTGAGTCTGAAGAGGTCTCTTTAGATTGCTATCATATATATGAACTTACATCAGACTTAAGGTCTTGGATTGAATTAGGTTAGGATGCTTACTCAATATTTAAAAACTGTTGTATATAAACCTCTTTCTTATTCACAGATGAGTGTCTATGGATTTGTTTCTCTAGTCTACCCAAAGTAACACAATGTGAGAAATTAAGCTGGAGATTTCATGATAGAATTTTGCAAGTCCAAAGACTTGTTATAGCAAATATTATTCTTAAACAATACAAATGGCAATTATACACATGGATTTCTCCAAATAGAATACACAGAAAGCAAATTGACTAAATCTTTGGGAGGAAGCCATGAAGAAGCTCAATATTAGTAGCCAAAACCAGGCCAATGACCGAGTGTGTAAAAAACCATCAGTTCCTCATATGCAAGTTAAAGTTGAAGCTGAGGCAAATGAAAGAATGTGTGTCATCAAAAAACTGTATAAGAAATTTCAGATGGCATGTCAAGGAGTCAGAGTAAAATATTGTAGTGCAATTTGTAAAGGTATAGAGTTAGAAAATAATAAAAAAGAACTCACTCAACATATATTAAACTGCAAGGACTTAAGAAAAAAATCCAAACCTCTAGTTTCACTATTGAAAAGTTGTATGGGGAAAATACTGTATGATTCAGGAAATATCAAATAAAGTCAATGAGCCAGAATGAAGAAGTCGACATTCCAACATTTCATGAAATAGCGTATGAGCAAGAATCAATGCCACTAAAAGAAGTTCAGGTTGCACTCAGAGTCTTAGCCACACACAAGACTACAGGAATTGATGGGATACCAAATGAAATGTTTGAACAAGCTGTTGGATCTCAGAAAGCACTCATTCATCTATGCCAGGCAATTTAGAAGACAGCTGCTAGCCAACTGACTATAAGAGATTCATTCCAAAGTGGTGGCAAAAAAAAAAATAGATCTCTTACAGTCAAGAATTTCATCTTGCTTTGATCACACAGTCAATAGTCATTAAAGTAGCACTTAAGAGATAAAAAGATGCATTACATATGTTAAATCTGCTACATGGGATACTTTTTATTTTTAGAATTTTTTCATTTTTTATTTTTGGGCATCATTGCCCTCTGATGATCGTGAGAGCTACCCAGCGCTACCCCTGAGAGCTGCCGCTGGATTTGAACCGCCAAGCCCACGGGCCACAATCCCACACTCAACCACTTACGCCACTGGGGCTCAGCCCCACAGGATATTTTTAAAGTGTTGGAAAAAGCAATATTATTTTCAGGACTGAGGTGTGCTATTTTCAATAGCCTCATATGATTAAGACAGTTGGCCATTGAGTAAAGAAGACAAATGCATACAGAGAATGAATGCATTTGAATTGCAGAGGTGGTAAAGAACATTGACTGTACCATGGATAGTCAGAGCAGCAAATCAATTATCTTGGGAGGACTTCCAGAATGCTCCTTATAGGGAAGGGTAGCAAGTCTTAGTCCGTGGTACTCTTGACATTTTGTCAGGAGAGAGAGCTCCAGGAGGAGGACTTGAAGCTGAGTGGCAGCAGAAAAGAAGATGCTCAGGAAGACGGAGTGAGAACATGGCTGCGACGATGACATCAAACATAAGAACCATTGTGAAGCTGACATACGACCAGCATCTCTTTAGTTCTGCTATATCGGGGCTTACTTTGAGTTACAATTGAGGGAATGGCACCTAACAACTGTAACAAACCGCACTTTTGTGCATTTAACATTTTAAGTTATGATACATTGCATATTTAATCACAGACTACATAGCATAGTGTAAGAAATTGTTGACATTTCACATTTGATCATTTTAACTTTTTATGTTAAATTTCTCTAATTTTCAATGAAAATATATCTTTGAGTATTATATAAACAGCTCCAAAACAAGGATAACTCTGCTCTTAGGAAGAATAAATTACTTTATTTTTCTAATAAGAAAGTAAATAATTCCATTAAGTAGTAGAAAAATAAAGCTAATGAAATTAGCTTTTCAATTCTAAAATGCATATTGTCAATCAAAAATGTGATTAGCAAATCACTAATAATCTTTATTTTCCAAAACGTCTGTTATTGATTTAAGAAAATTTTGGAAGGTGAATTTTTCTATTTTAGTATTGAGTTTAAAGGAGTACATCTCCTATAGTTTCAGCAATATTTGCATGGTAGCAAAACTTTTAATTTGACATCCTTTTAATTTTTTACCTCTTCAGTGTATTCCCCTATAAATATTTATTATCAAAATATTGACAAACTGTTTATAATATATCAGTAACTTATGATCAGCTTAATAATAATTTATTCTTTTTTCAATATTATGCAACAAATTATATAAATTATGGAAAATCTAGGCCAGTTTATAAATTTATGTATTTCCTTTTTGAATCAAAGAGATTTAGAACACCCCAAGGATAGATGTGTCCTGGTAAATCCAATTTAAGATGTGTTTCTTCAAATACATCTTATACTTTATAAGTACCACTATGGTATTTAGCTAATGATAAATGGAGGCAGTTTCAATAAGCTATAGAAGAAAATTTTCAGGAGATATGCAATATGCCATGTATGTGCCATTATTTCATTTCTCACATATGTCATGATTTTAAGAATGTCCTACACTTCAATAAATAAGAGTGTTATTATAATTATTTAAAATACATTTGGAATTCTAAATAGTTTGCTAAATGAATGAAAGAAAGTAACTAAATCCTGGCATATTAAGATTACCATATATAATGTTTACTGTCTAAGTACCAGGTATATTTTTCCTTACCAATCAAGATAGCATTAAAATAGTATTACAATAATAGTTGGCATAGGTTTGATTCCAAAATTAGACTTCAGGATAGTGAGCATGAACTTATTCTTGCCTTCCCTTTTTTAAGTAAGTAACTATGCCTAGTAAATAAACTTATCTGGAATATTGTAGAGAAAGACTTTTGAATATTGAAAAGTAATCAAATAGAAGAATCCATTTATAATATATTGCTTTTATATAGGAATTGTAGCTGAAAGCTTAGAATTAATAACATAGATAACTTCCAAAATATGTAGATGAAAATACTTCATGTAAAATGAAATGAAAAGAAAGAATTATAGAATAACCTAATTATAAAGTAGCATATAGAAAACATATTTTAAAAGAAACTAGTGCGGCCTATTCACATAATGCGGTACCTATACTGTGCATTAAAAATTCTTGAGGAACCCACCAATTTTATTCCAGGGGCTTAATACTGGTCTCAAACATCAAATCAAACTCATTGCCTCAAATTAATTCCCATTCTTATTGACTCTATAGGTCAAACTAGAACTGCTCCTGTGGTTTTACTGTAAACCCCCCACTAATAGTTCTATTGACAAGTAATTTACATATCATATCATACAATCATATCAAGGATAATTATATAACTACCACCCCCCATAAATTTTAGTTAATCTCTTCAAGGTTCAATTGCCTTTAAAATGAGTTAGGAAATCACAATCCATTCTAGTGCCCCCTCCCACCACCCATCTTCAGTATTCACTCCTGAAATCCCCTTCCCTTCTCTAGCATCCACTCCCACCCTGTGTTCCCTATATCTTCTTGTATCTGATATGATCTTTACGCCTCCAATCCTTGTGTGCTTCACAGCTGGAGACTCAAGAGTAAGCAATAACAAACAACATCACACTAAGGTGGTGAAATCATAATAATATAAAAAAAAATAGAAATAATGTTAAGAATGTAAAAACCTCCCCCTCTCTTTAACATTCAAAAAGCCAAGGAAGGCATTCCTATAAGGGAACAAGTAAAAGGTATTTACACCCAGAACAAATTCAGGTTTTCATTATAGGGTGGTCAGCTAGCCAAGTGTGGAGTGTGATCCAGCATAATCAAGATCACAATGGTCTCTGTCTTATAGTAAGATTGTTCCAGACCCTTGTCTGTGGCTAGAATGGATCTGACAGTGACTCATTCTGACTAGATACTCTGGAGATGGGTTTTAGGTTCCCATTGTCCTCCATAGCCCTCCACAAAATGGGTGTCCATAATTTTAGCTCTGATGCTTTTCTCCTCATCATATTTGAATTTTGCACTTGTTATTCTTTGGTCCCATGAGGTGAAGTGTTTCTTTCGTGTGGACTTAGTTGATGCCTCACTTAGATAACTGCTTGTTTGGATATGATTCTAAGATTCCAGACACTGTTGATAGCCAGGCACCATATGCTTCCTTTACC
This sequence comes from Nesogale talazaci, assembly GCA_004026705.1. Lineage (NCBI taxonomy): Eukaryota > Metazoa > Chordata > Mammalia > Afrosoricida > Tenrecidae > Nesogale > Nesogale talazaci. The sequence goes on from PVJH01005807.1 coordinate 89,978, forward strand.
ACACTTTCTCTAGCACCCTTAGCTTCAGTGATGATTTCATGGTAGTAAGTACTGAGCAGGCTCTTCATGTAAAAACTGATTGTCCTAAAGTTGGAGGTAGGATTTAGAGTGAGCCCGAAACCTATTCCTGGATCTATGTTTCTTAAATTCTTTTGTAATTTGCTGTGATTTTGGAGCCCATACATATGTCACATCATTCCCTAATTCAATCATTTCTAACATAATTGCACAATTTCTTCCACAATCACATATATTTTCCTAAGCATACTTTTTCTTCCTGGTCTTCTTGACACCATCTCCTTCGTAGCTCCTTCACTCCTCTCTTGCCCACTTTCAGCAAATTCTTTATGGATGTAGAAAGCCTTGTCTTTTCCTCATGGAATAGTTTGTGGTTTTGAACTACTGACCTTGCAGTCAGGAGCCCAAAGCAAAACCCCCTGCACCACCACGGGCTCTGTTTAACATTCACCAGAATGTACTGCAGCCATTCTGGCCTCAATTACATCTGAGGTTGACAATTTAATCTATTATATGCCCTCTTCTTTGGTGTTTTTTTCAACATGTAGAATTCTTACACTAGGATTTTTTTTCCTGATTCTTTTTTTTAATGATGAACTACAAGGTGCCACCTACCTTCATATTTGGTTGTTTCTATAGTCTTTAAGTTACTGATTTAAATTAAAAAATATATTTTATTGGCATATAATGCCATATGTCAATATCATACATTTCAATAATTAAAATTATTAAGAAGAGTTGTATTATCATTACCACAATGCACTTTAGATCATCATCTTCTTTCCTGTACTTATCGCGATTAGTTCCTCAAATTGTTAGCAACAGAACCGCTTCCTTATGTTCAGGACCACCCAGCATTTCATAGGATGGATAACGAAATTCTAATAGAGATTGTGATTTTCAAATCTTTCTGTGGACCACTGGTTTATTATAATTCTATAAAACAACTAAAAGACAATCACATTCCTTATTTCAAAATAGTGTGCTAAACCAAGATTTAAATTATCCAGTATGTTACATATTTATGAGCTCTATAAGATTCTTGGACTAACCACCAGAGCAATATTCTTATCATGTCTATCTTTTCCTGGAAAAATAGGAAATAACATTATTAAATCTCTTAATTTATTTTTATTCCTGCTCTGTCAGAAGTTTATGGCATGGTTTTAAGGAGGGAAAGCATAATATCTGTATTTTATTTTTCCAAAGAGAGAGATGGATAATCTCAAATATTCTGTCAATCTTTTCTCCATATAAAGATTAGGTAAGACTAATTTTAATTTAACAGATTATTTTAATATTATCTACCAACTTTTTTAACCCTGAAGAACCTGTTCAAGCTCTCCAACTCTTCAATTATCCTGGTATCACCCAATTCCCTTTCTAATAAAAGTTCAATGTTAACGTAATCAAATTACCCACATCAAAAATCTAGGAAATGTGTGTGTATGTGTGTTAGTAATAGACTTCCTCAGGGTGGAAGTGGGGCTCAGAAGGACAGGCTAAAGTGCGATCTCTAAAGTATTGTGGCAAACATTAGTAAAGACACATATTCTTCAATGTGCATATCTATTTTTCTTAATATATTGATACGTGAAAATTGAACATAAAACCTAATCATTTCTATTATCTTCTAGTTTTATTTAAATAAGACATTTCTATTGTTTTCTAACTTTTTAAGCTTGATTCTATTCCAATTGGCAGAAACATGTATTCCATAAGACCAGTAATTTACATATGTCAGTGTTATCTAGCCTTCCTGAAGAGCAGTTTTATATTAAGAAAATTTTCCCTAAAGATAACTAATGGGAATTTTCTCTCTTTGATCCTTTCCTCTAGACATGAACTCCTCCAGACTTTGCCAAAATAATAGCTCTATAAATATAAGATACAATGACATTCTTGGAAACAAAAAATAAAGCACCTTGAAATAGTTTGTGGTACTATTAAGGACTCTCTCTTATAAGTAAGAGAAATATTGATTGATCCTTTTGGGTACTAGAGATATCTAAAGGTTGAAAGATGTAACCATTCATTCATTAAAGACTGCATGAACTACAAAGTCAGGCCACCTTAATGATGACATATGACTGACATGTTTGCTCCCTTGTCATGCAGATGAGTAAGTAGTTAAGGAGAGTAAATAAAAACTTCTAGGTTGATGTTGAGAGAGCTCATTTTTAAGATTCTAAAAGAAGCTCTAGCAGCATTTGGAAGAAAGGATAGCAATGACACTATTTCTTTGTCTTTTTTAAAGATCATTTTACTGGGGATTCTTACAGTTCTTATAACATTCCATATATCAGTTATATGAAACATATTTGTACATATGTTGCTGTCAACATTTTCTAAACTTTGCTTTCTCTTTGGTAACAACTTCTGTTTTTTCCGTCCTCCCTCTCTCACCCCATGACCCTTGATAAACTATAAATTATTATTGCTGTCATATAGCCATTGCAGTCCCACTTTCATCCATGTTGCTGTTGTTTGTCCCCTTCTGGTAGGGGTGGGGAGTTTTGAGTTGATCATTGCAATTGATTTTCCTTTCCTCCCTACCTCCCCCTACCTGCGCCCCACACTCCTGGTGTACCTACTCCTATTTCTGCCCCAGAGGGTTTTATCTGACCTGGATTCTGTGTGTCTTGAACTCTTATCTGTACCAGTTTACATGCTCTTGGATGTACCAAGTTTAGTTCTAGCCAGAACTGAAAGGCAGCACTGGGGTCATAATGGTGATAAGCAAAGATGCTTCAAAAAATCATAGCAATGTAGTACATTACATTGGTGCTATACTGTGCGCTGGTTGACTCATCCCTTCCTTGTGACTCTTCTATGAAGGGGTATCCTATTGTCTACAGATGAAGTTTGAGTTTCTGCTCAGAACCCCCTCATTCTCAACAATATGTTTTCTGTTGTTTGTTGTCTGATCCTGTTGATACTTTATGATCACATATGCTTCTTCCTTGTGGACTTGTTGCTTTTTTGCTAGATGGCTGCTTGATTAACTTCCAGCCTTCAAGACTCAGGACACTACATCTTTTGATAGCTGGGTACCATCAGCTTTCTTCACCATATTTGCTTATGCACTCATTTTGCCTTTGGTCATCTTGTTGGGAGGGTGAACTTCACAGAATGCCAGGCTGTTAAGACAAAGTGTTCTTATATTGTGGGAGGGCTTGGGCAGGAGGTCAAAAGTCATCCACTACCTCAATGCATTGCCATATAAATGCATGTTCATACACCAAAACCTCAATTTTTATGAATTAACATATTTACATATATGCGCACCTATGTTTATACCTCTATTCATACCTTTGTTCCTAGATCTTTTCTCTTTCCTTTTCTCTTCCTTCAGTCCCACTTTCATGCTTGCCCTTCTTCTGCCTCTTAGCAAGTCCTTTCTGCTAGATTGCTATTGCTCCAACGCTTTGGGCTTTCTACCTCCTCCTTCTTGTTGCTTTTAATTCCCTACTTGTTCCTCTGTCTATGAGTTGTTTGCTCACCACTTCTTTCCTCCCCCTCCTCCTCTCAAGTCCCTCTGGTCCCAGCGATCCCTTTGTTTTCTCTTCAGGCTTGCTTCCCATGCCTATCTTCTTTTTTACAATCATTTTATTGGGAACTCATGCAACTCCTACTACAATCCCTACGCCCATCCATTGTGTGTCAATTACATGTGTACATTCATTACCCTCTTCATTCTCACAACATTTGTTTCTACTTGAGCTCTTGGTATCAGCTCCTCTTTTTCCTTCCTTCCCCACTCCCTTAGATAGGGAGGCAAAACAAAAATAATGGTGACAAAACAAAAGATTAGAGAGAGAGAGAAACAACAACCAGCATTCCAGCCCCCCCCCCACCCCCCCTGCCCCACGTCCAAAAAAAACAAAGCGAAAAAGCATACATAATTTCAGGTCTGTCAACTGACTTTCATGTCTATCCCCTCATTTGTCATGGGGGTTCTGGGAACTGCCTCTCCTTGCCTGAGGTTGATTTTGGGAGCTCCTCAGGAGCTTTGTGGCTTTGCTTTGTTTCCATTGCTACTCTGTTATGTTCCCTTCTTGGTTTGCTCCACTGGGGCATGGGGGGTGGTCAGACAGGACCCCCTCATGTGTCCTCAGTGTTGTCCAGTGAAGGAGCATCATGATCAGAGCTGTTTGGGCCCAATCATTCTTTCTGCACTTTAGCAGCTCGGTAGAGGGACATCATCTTCAGTGTGCCAGTATAGGGTCTTGCCCCCGTTCTCAATTTTTCCTTTTTTGTTTGCTTCCATGTGGGCATGGAAGGCTGGACCCTCTCCCTAATCTGTAAGTTTCATGTTGTTCTCTGTAGCACACACTTCTAGGGATGGGGTTAGTTGGCTCTGATTGGGGTCTACCCTGTAGAAATCTGTTTCTGGGTTGCTCCATGTGGTTATATTGCCTTCAAGATTTGGTATGCAATGGTGGGCTGTGAACTCCAATCTCATATTTGCAGGGGCATAAACAATAGCTCCCCCTTGGGTAGGTTAATGGCCCCTTCCCCCAGTACCATTACCTCCTTTTTTTGTTTCTCTCTCCCAGCATTTCTCCCTTTCTGTGCTGGAATTATATGTACATATTTGGGTTTGGTCTGTCCTCTGTCCAGTTGCCTGTACCTAAACTCAAAGTGTAAAGCATGTGGTTTCTCGTCTATATCTACTGTGCCAATTACACTAACTCAGTGGATCCATGTTATATTTCTCCTTTTGACACTGTGTCTTTTATGGTGATTAACTTTAAGTGTACCAACTCATAATATTTATAATTTCCTCATGTGTTAATCCGGGTAGAATAGAAAAACAAATTGACAGACACACATACATAAGGAAAAGATTTATATTCAAGGGGAAGGGGACATTGAGAAAGTATCCCAGCCCAGTCCAGTTCAAAGTCATAAGTCCGATATTAGCCCATATGCCGATATCAGCCTATAAAGTCTCCTTACGACCCACAAAATCACAGGGCAGTGGGTGTAGAGTCCCAGCACTGGCAGGGGTCTCCCCATGGCTCCTTCCTTCCAGGGCTCAGGGTCCAGCAACAGCATCCAGTGGTGATAGAAACAACTCAGTGCTGGTAGGGATCTCCACACAGCTTTTCCAGCTCCAGAGGTCTGTCTGGTTCCATCAAGTTATGGATGTGTGGCTTCTCCTCCAGCTCCTTCAGCAACTCGGATGCTGTCGTCTTGTCTTGTCCAAAGTTTGTTGTCTCAGAGACTAACTCCCAAGAAATGGGGAGATGGCTCTTCATCTCTGCAAGGGAAATACTGAGAGATTTCCCAGACGTTATCAGGAGAAAGCAATGTCCACACAGAGGCCTCCCTGGCTACTCAATGACTATCTCCAGATTAACAAGCTAGACTCCATTCCTACATCTCAATCATGAAATTTACATAAGCCCATGACCGCCACACTTCATATGCAAGGGAAAATTGGGCATTTAATAGAAAAGACTAAAGAGAAATCTACACATCTGAGCAATGATGGTATCAACAAATATTGAAAATACTGCGAACATCCAGAAGAACCAATAAATGTATCTTACAAGGGAAAACAACAAGTCCACATACTGTGGAATCCTTTAGGGAAGAGATCGGTTTCTGGGAAAATATACATCATCCTTGGTGAAGAATAAGGATGATGAGAAAGAAAAAGACCTTTGAAAAGAAGGATTGACACAGTGACTGAAACAATGGACATCAACATAATAATTGTGAAGATAAGCAAGCCCAGAAAGTGCTTTATTCTATGGTAAATATGGTTTTTATGTTGTTATGAAGCATAACAACAACTTTAGGTGTTATTGCCATTTTGGTAATGACTTTTCTGTAATTCCTACTGATTATTGAATTTCATATATTTGTGTGGCTTAGGGTGGTATTCTATAAGTGAAGGGTCATTTTGAAATTATGCTGATATTAAACCATTTATTACTCAAATAATCAGAAATATTTTATTAAACCTCTTCCACAACAATTAGCATAGATTATAAAATTTTATATAAAATTTACATCTTGCAGATCTTTCAGAGTTGCAATTTCCTGACACATTGTCAAAGTAGTTTGTTAGCTCTGTGATGGTTTGTGACAGGTTTCTATACTACTGCATTTTTCAAGTTGTTCCCTAATTGGTTCCTAGGGATGCCCCACTAGGCATCCAATGGTCTTTGTCCCATTGATATTCTGTTTACTTATTGTCCTTGTCCCTGCTTGGTCCCCGTCCCCTTCCTTTCTCCCAGCTCTCGTTCTCCCATATATCCCAGAACCATCTGTCCAGCTTTTGTCCTTTTTTTGTCTCCAAAATGTTTATTTCATCTATCTTATCAGATAGACCTGAAGATATATTGATAAGTGCAAAAAAACAGGCAAAGCCAAACAAAACAACAAAGGAAGTATACACCATTAACAACAAAAAGAAAGCCACTGGCAAAAAGGAAAAGCCTGTAAATAGTTCAAGGTCTGTTTGTTGGCTTTTATGAGAGTTTTCCAGTCGAGTCTGATGGGGTGCCACATTTGGTTTCCAAAGCCTATTTTTGGTATTCTCCCCCAACCCCACCCCACTCCCTGGGATTCCATCACTCTGCTCCCCTTGCAGCTCTGTTGCATGCCCTTTGTGTTTGCTCCAGTGTGATGGGGTCCGATGGCGCACATTCCTGCATTCTGTCTCCAGTGTTGTCCCCACTCTGTTTCAGGGAGGGATGTGTCTCATGGTGGGGTCAATCCTAGGGTCATCTCTGTGCATTGTCTGTTCTGGGAAGGAATATCATCCTTGGGTCTTCATGGGTCAGGTTGTGTTCCCTGCCCTCTCTATCTCTCCTCATTCTTGCCGTGTGCTCTAATCAGACATGGCCCTCACGCCAAGCTGTAACTTCAGTTCTGTCCTCAGATGTGCACTTGTGTGTGTGCATGTGTGTGTGCGCATGCACGCGTGTGTGCACGCTCATGCAGGGGGCTTGCCCACACACTTGGGATTGGACCTGCCCCTCAGACCTCTCCATTGGTTCCGAATCAGGCTGAAGGTGATCTCTCTCTCCTTCTCCTGTGGACACATAAACAATATCTTCCCCTTGGGTGGGTTAGTGTACTGTTCGCCACCCCTCCCCATGTCATTTTCTTTTCCTCTTTCTTTCCCCCTCCTCGTTGGCTGCCATATGTATCCCTGGATTGGGTTTGGCAGCGGCCAATGTAGCAGCAAGGAATTGCTCAACCCGAATGAAGGCGAAACATGATGGTGGGACAAGAGGAGAGTAAAAGGAAATAGAGGAAAGAACCAGGAGGCAAAGGACATTTCCAGAGAACTACATGCAGGCATGTCCTTATGTAAATATATTCATATATAATGAGAGAGGAATAAATCTATGTACTTATATCTATATGTTAAGAATTAAGGTTGCAGACGAACATTGGGCTTTGATGCAAGTACTCCCCCAACACAAGAAGACTTTGTTCTAATAATTCAGCATTCTATGATACTCACCTGCTTGACATAGTCACGAAAAAATGTGAACATAGTCAAGAAAAAATGTGAACATAAGCAAATGTGGTGAAGAAAGCTGATGGAGTCCGACTATCAAAAGATATAGCACCTGGGGACTTAAAGGCTTGAGGAAGGAAACATGCGGTCATCTGGCTGAGAAGCAACAAAATCCACATAGAACAAGCACACCAGCCTGCATGATCATGTGACTTCAATGGGATCAGGTATCAGGCATCTAAGACCCAGAACAAAATTATAGTCAATGAGAAGGGATGGGGAGGTGTGTGGAGTGGAATCCCAAAGCACACCTGTAAACGATTTGAAATTCCCTCACAGAAGAGTCATAAGGAAAAGATGAACCAGTCAGGGTGCAGTATAGCACAGATGAAACCCAAATTTCCTTTAATTCTTTCATGCTTCCTTCCCCCTACCCCCAACATGATCTTAATTCTACCTTATAAATCAGATTAGACCAGAAAATGCAAACTGCCACAGATAAAAGCCTGCAACACAGGGAATCCAAGGCATATAAACCCCTCAGGGCTAACATGGTGGGGGGAGAAAGGAGGAGCTGATCACAAGGATTGGCATATAACCCCCATCTTAGGGGGATGAGCAGAAATGCAGGTGAAAGGCGACAGAGGAAGAGGTAAGAGGAAAATAGTAATCTACAACTAAGCAAGGTTTCCTGAGGGAATGAAGGCAGGGGAGGGAGCGGAAAAATAGGGAACTGATATCAAGGGCTTAAGTAGACTGAAAATGCTTTGAAATTGATGGTGGCAGCATTAAACTAATGTGTTTGACGCAATGAATAAATGTGTGGATTGCGATAAGAACTGTATAAGTCCCCAATAAAAGTACTTAATTAAAAATAAAATAAAATTTCTCCACCAAGCATATACTTTTTTTATACCATCATAGAATATTGTTTCTTCAAATGGATGGTAGACTGTCTCTTCTAGATGTTTGCTCTGCTAGTTTTTCAATACTTGCTATGAGATATATCTGTTACTCAGATTACTTGTGTTGATGATGTCAAGTATAACTTATTATGTAAGTATATACTAGGAGAACACTTTCCGTTGTTGTTATATTGCTTAAATCAACTGGTTATAATTTTAATGATATAAAATACCTTAGTTAAAAAGTAGTTTCACTGTTAAACTATTTTAAATATAGAAGTTAAACTCAATTGTAAATGGAAACAAAAGTAAACCAACTTAAAATTTTGCTTTGTAATTTAATTTATTGTGAATTCAGTTAACACTGACTGACTCATAATTTCAAATTAAGAGTAACATTATAATGAAAGAGGCATTTTAAAAGTTAGTGTTACGGTGTATGAGCATTGTGAAAGATTAAATGAAATCAAATTTTAGATATAGAATTTTTTATGATTTTTCTCTCTCTCCACTGTCACTAAGTCAATTCTGACATGTAGCCAACCAAAATAGAATAAAACTACTTCTTTGAGTAGCCGAGGCTGTAAATCTTTTCAGAAGCAAAAATTGTCATTCTTTCTCCCTGAAACCAGTGGTCAGTTAGTTCAAACTTTTAATTTTCTGGTTTGCAGCCCAACACAATGCCAACAGAGGTCCTCATTTGAGGTACTGAAAAACTGGCACATATGATTATTTTCATTTGGGCCACTTACTTTCTTGTTAAAATAATAGCTGAGCAAATCGTGATTGGTATACAAGAATTATAGTAGCTTTAAATGGAAAATGTTCTTTGTTATTTCTTTGTAATTGAACTCAACTTTAAATTATACATTTCTAAAACACTATCTGATTTATATTATTTATACAAAAGTATTCCTAGATCATGCTTATAGGCAATCCTTATCACTTTTCTGCAGAGCTTATGTGTTTATCATGAACAACTGTGATAACTTACTATGGAAATGCAGTAAGAGCTTGTAATAAACACCGCTACAGAATAGCACAAATGAAGAAAGTGTGCTAATTTGCTATCACATGAATTTAAAATGGATTATGGTGAAAGTCATGAGATATGGATAACTTTTCTTCTTTAGAATGCCAAGGAATTATTAAAATCACATATGATGTACACAAAACCCATTACTACTTTGTAATGTGAAAACTAATTTAATGTGTCAAATTGGGTAGATTATGATTTTTAGGGGTTTGACAAATACTGGAATGAATGGAGTTTTATAATATATCATAGACTAACATAAAATATAACTTATCATAATGCCATAATGTAATCTTTCTCCATTGTGTGATCTGAGGTGTATAGCCAATCAAGTTAAAATTGATCAGTTGAATGTAATTAGTTGAAAGCTTAATTATATGGTAGTCAATTAGTTTCCATGAGGTATGAGCTATGTCCAATATATAATTGATATCTGGCAATGCTTGTTCTCTCTTAACTTTTCATCGCATATGTCATTTTTTAACTTCCATTTTTTGGACGTTAGTTAACAGTCTACCCTCTGACCTGCAGATTTTTATGTTTTCAAGATCTCAGAACCCTTTAGTCTGACCAGCCTATTTTGGATTTATGAGTCCTTGCAACTATATGGTTCAGGAGATTTTTCCAACTTGATGCCTGACCCACACTTTTGTGACTTACTTGACTCTACAAATGTGAACAATCTCCTTAAATTAAATACATAGTTGCATATGTATTTGCTTAACTGGTTTGTTCCTCTAGAAAAGCCATTCTAAAATCATTGTTAACATATGGTAGATGGGGTTTCTTTCAGAAATATTTATTCATGTGTTGGTACTAATCAATGTCTTTTTTTTTTTTTTTTGGTCTTTTGCTATTACTATGAATTAGGGCTCAGAAACTCTTATTTCTGAACCAAATCCACTGCCATCAAGTTGATTATGTTTTATAGCTACTCAATAGAAGAGTAGAACTGTCAGGAGAGTACATATTTTTGGAGGGGAGGATGGGGGACATCACTGCCCTCTGGTGGGAGTAGGAGGCCCAGTCTTGCTCCTGGAGAGCTGCTGCTGGATTTGAACCACCAAGCCTTTGAGTCGCAGTCCCTCACACAACAACTATGCTACTGGGGTTCAGCCTGAGAGTAGAACTTTATGGAAAGAGTGAGCTTCATTTTTCTCCTGAAGAGATCATGGGATTCAATTATTAACCTTATGGTTAGCAGCTCAACTCGTACCTCAGTATCTGACCTTTTTTAAATGAAATATATGGCTAATATGAATTCTGAAAATTATTAGTAGCATAACCTAAGACAAGTTACTCCGTTTTATTCAATTTAAATTTACTTTTCCATAAATTGTGTCAATAATAACTTCCAAAAATAAATATTTTGTTAGAATTATTAGACATTCTAGTTATTATATGCATTCTTTTTATATCTCTTACTAATCTAAGTTTTGGGTATTGAATGAAAATGTCTAGTACATTTTAAATACATCTTGATAATAAATATATTTAAATTAGGGAGACAATGGCACAAATTTACCTGTTACCAGGAAATTTATGTTAAATACCAATAAGGTAAAATTAGAAAATAGATGAAGCAATTGATCACTATATTACTACTGTAAAAGCATAAATATAGTCTTTAATAAATATAAATACTCCAAAAATGACTAGGAATAAGTTACTTTAAAGACATTTATTTAGCTACCTTTTTTCTTTACATATGATAATGTTTCATCACCTTTAGATATATAAAGTACTGTATTCTAATATAAACACCTCTCTATTCAAATTGGCAGAGTTCTAATAGAAATGTTGAGTGAGTATTAACTTGCTAACAGTAAGGTCAAAATCAGCCATTCAAACACACCAAAAGCTCCTCAGGAGAAAGAGATATTTGCTCCCATAAAGTCATATAGGTATGGAAATCTTATACAAGATCATTATGAGTGGAAATCAACTTGATGAGAGTGTATTTTTTTATTTGTTTGCTTGTTTTTGTATATAAGCTAGTGTATCAATAGTACATATAGCTCAAATTTAATACATTTTTCAGAGATAAATATTCCTTCAAAATATTAAATACTCAAAGGAAAATTGAGTTTATAGTTAGACTAAGTCAAAAATATTGCTAAAAATATAGGATTTTTTTTCAAGAAAGTATCCAAATGTGAATCTATTATGTCTTGAAATATCCTTCATGCATCTGGAAGCATAACTTTCCAAATCTCTAACTCTTCCCCAAAGAATTCTGTGATCTTTGAGTTACACACTTTCCAAATTGTAGTTTGTGCATCCATAGAGGACTAGACTCATGTTCTTTGTACATGTTATTTTACTTTGGGAAACAGAGCTAAGGCTGAAGGTATGAGATCAGGGACCTTTGGAGTCACTAAAATTGATTTCAAATCAATGCCACCGGGTTAATCTTTTGAATTGAATAGATTGGGCAGGGAAGGCATCCCCCTCCCAGCCCCACCCAAATATATTAGGAAAATTATTTCTACCATGGAAGAATAAGCAATTGCATTCTACTGATGGAGACATTAATTTCTTAGGGCAAATTTCCTGGCTGTTTTCTCAACAGTGCAGTTTCCTACTTTGTTGAAACTCTGTTTAATATGAAGGCACATGATCATACTGTGTCCTTAAGAAAGTCTATTAAAATTATGCTTTCAGAATCCCCTCAAAGCAGTTACCTTAGCCTTTTTCTGATGCTGTTCTGTTTGGACATTAACTAGCCAAGCAAATCACCTTGTAAATCACCATTTTGCTGGGGCCTTCTGTATTTGTTAAGTACTCCAAAGAGATGGTGACAATTTTGTTAGTGAGGGAACTCCTTTGCTGACCTCAGAAACATGCTTCAATGTGTTTGGCTTAAATTATTCCTGTGTTAGACTAGGTTGACTAGAAAAACAAATGCAGAGACACTCATGAAGTTTAATAAAGAAATTTGTATCAAGAAGTGGTTATTCATTGAGGAAATATCACAAGCCAGTTCAACTCAAGTCCTTAAGTTCAATACTAGTCCATGAGACCCTCTTCACACTCATGCAGCCACATGCAATGATGCAGAAGGCAGAAATATCACAGGCAAGTGGGTGCAAAGTCTTGAGGATCCAATGGCAGTGGACACATCTCTAGGGCTCCCAGGTTTAGGCAGAGAGAAAGAGGTGAGTTTCCCAGGGCCTTCCTCATGAGAAGGTCGTGCCCATAAGGAGTAACCATCAGGCTGTGACCTCAGGCTTTAGCTCTTTCCCTACACTGATATCTCTTCATGTTGACAGGAAATCTTGTAACTACCATAAGACCCATGCTAGTTGTCTCACCTCTGTCTCGATAACAATAACTTTTTACTTACTTGTTTACTTTCTTGTTGCAATTCAGTCTTTTATAGTATACAGTTCAGATGTTTGACATACAAGGAACTGAAGGATTTGGTATCTTTACTACTATTAGAAATAAAAATAATTTAATTTTATTTATTAGTTCTCAGTTTTCATTTCTTTAAATAGGTCTAAAACTACAGCTGCCATTACTGCTAACAATTTTACCTCCAACACTAGTAGTACTTCCTATTTCTCAAGCTTGTTATGAAAACAAAATAAAATGAATAGCATATGGGGAAAAGCATAATGTTTATTTGAACCCAAAAGACGGACAAAATATGTTTGTACACCTTTATATTATATTGGCATATTTAACACGATCTACACAAGAACCGGCATCATTTCTTCTCAGTGAAAATCCTCTTTGCTATCTCTAAAACACTTCAATACCATTGCTGCCTCTATTACTTGTTTCTTTTGTCTGTTTCCCCTACACTTTATACAGTTTGTTGATAATAAAACCATTTACTGCACAAACAGTCCTAGCACATAGCTTCTCAGGTGTGTGCTTCAGATTATTTTGTGACTTGCAATATTTTACCCTTGTTTTCTTCTCTCCATCAGAAAAGAACTTGAAAGCAAGGATTTAGAAAATAGTAACTGTACATTAGTTGCTGTGTAAAATGCAGAAAATCCTGTCATTTGTCCTAGAGGCTTAAAATGTACCAGGCATATTGTTCATTTGTCTCTGTGTGTGTTTTTTTTAAGTATCATCATCTTTTGAAACATTACCAGCTTAGACTATCTGACTATGAAATTGATAAAGAAAGAAATAAAATAAGAAGATTTATATTTTAAAATTGAAAGCAGCCGCTCCAGGATTCGTAGGGGAAATGGCTGAATGGGAGCAAGACAATTTTTGAAAAGGTCATGAAATGTTGCTGTTATTGTGGGGTGCTGTTGAGTTGGCCTTTAAGTCGAGCCTTTTAAAACTGTGTCAAAATGAGTATATCATAATGTATATTTATAGAATTATTAACCATAAGATTACAGTTTAAATGAACCATGCCATGTGATTTTAAATGGGGAGATGGTAAAATTAGATCGAGTTTTGGGTGATTTTTATTATAATGAAAATAATTTAAAGGCATAACAACAGATTGATGTGGTATAGATTCCATAATTATGGAAACCACTATGGCAGACTTTGAGAGATACTTTGAGACATGTTTGCATCTGAGATTATATATTGGAACCTCTATATATTTCTTAATAACCTGTTATGATGAGTTAGATACTGGGCTGATATTAATGCCAATAAAGATTAACCACCTCAGAAGCATATATGGATCACTTGATGGCAGGAAATATGCATATCTTAGAAGGCCTGAAAGAGCAGTCAGTTAAGGCTGTCTCATTCCATAAAGATTTACATCGTCAGAAAACCCAAGAAGATTCTCTAATCTATAGGGTGCCTATGATCCAAAATTAATTCCAGTGCCCTAAGTTAGTTCTGATTTTCTATATATTTTCCTCATTTTATGGAGCTAAAATGGCATAGCAGGTGACGAGTGGGGTTCCTAGTCACAAGGTCACCAGTTTGTATGCAGCAGCTGCTCCTGAGAACAAAGCTGAGGCTTTCTGCATCTGTCCGTATTGACCGCCTCAGAAATTCCCAGAGGCTGCTCTCTGCCCATCAGTTTGCTATGAGATGAAATCAACTCAACGGTGGTGAGTTTGTTTTGACTTGGATTTTGTTTTGTCTGCTCTTGTCAGCCCTACGTAGAGTCATTGTTGATCTGAATCAAGGTGGTGGCTTTGAGTTTTCCTCATCAACTCAAATTCACTGGATTTCTATTCAACAGTCTATTTGAGTTTATCACATTAAAAAAGTCTTAGTGAAAACTTGTGACAACTATTATTTCCAGAAGTCTAAGTCACACTTCGTCTTCCCGTGATATTAGGTGCCTTTGCATTGGTTTCTACCACAGAGACCCTATGCACAACGGAAGTAAAATCTACTGGTGGTGTATCTACCTCACGATATTTCCTATGTCTGAGCACATTGATATAGACACTGTGTCAGTCCATGTTGTTGAAGTTCTTCCTCTTTCTCATGTCCTCTCTATTTTACGAAAGACAATGTTGTTCTTTATGAACTGGTACAGTTTTCCCCTAGACTACTATGCAAACGGAGTTACTGATCCCCCTTCAGTTGAATCATCAACTAATAACAGCATGAGCCTATTAGCAATGTGAGGTGAATATCTCTTTGTTTAGAACCAACCAATTGTTTCCAAACTTATTTTCAAGGAGATTGAAGCTAACTTATATCGTTTGCTTGCTAACATATGATTGAGTTTCTGTATAGCTTTTTATATCTTCATGTAGTATTAGTCTCTATGACTTGGATTTATCCCCACTGGCCATATTCTTTCTGTCCATTATGCAAGACCAGGGTTGCTCTGTTTTTGGATGGAGGACTGTGCTTCAAGGTCAGAGCTCGCTTCTAGTCTCTGTTGGAATTTGTTTATATCTTTTTTACTTGATTGTTAGTGTTCCCCATTCCCAGACATATATAAAATGTAATGTATGTTCCCAAACCCTTAGCATTGATCTACCTTGGTCAATTATATAACCTTATTATGCTTTAGTGATGAATCTAGTTTATAATTTGGGCAATTTGCCTTAGTTTCCAAACTTATCCTAACACATTTCCTTTTGTGGTCCAGTTAATATGTGACTGAGAGTGATTACTGGCCTCTTCTTTGAGCAGGAACATACATGAAAAAAGAACGAACGAAAATTGAACCTGTATGCCTAAGGAATGCAACTTGTTTTCCCAGGTAATTTATCGAATGGTTACAATGGCCCTTAAACAATTGCATTTTCTTGCATCAGTATGCTGTGACTAAGCTACTTGTGATAACAGAGGATTGATTTTCCTCTTATACTTCCCTTCTAAGTTCAAACCCTACCTGGAGAAGAAACAATTAGATTCTCTCTAAATGCAGTGTTACTGATGAGCTTGTTCTATGGTCAATGGTAGAAATCAATTTTCATTTAAGAACCTACAGTACTTTGCCTTTCTCCTTTTCTGTAGCCCTTATTGATTCTTCTTTCTGTAGAAAGACACTATCCATTCTGCTATATCCAGCTACTGTTTCCAAGGTTCCATAATAGCCGAGTGAAAGTTCTCAAAGAGCTTTTACAAACTGGCAATCAGCCTACTTTTCACTATGTAGATGAAGGCCATTCTCTTTATTATGAAGCCTGAAAGACTTCTGTTTAGAAGAGACAGAAACATCATTGTGACAAGATTTTAAATTAGTATTTTCTCTGTCTTTCATGGAAATTTCAAAGGGAAAAGACAAGTAACAAGAACACTTTAAAGGATTCTAAATTATTCTATTTAGCTAACTGTGGTCACCAACTCCATCAGATATGAGTGGTTTGAAATAATTGGTTTTATTACTCTCAAACACAGAGTTACAATTGCTTTTGTATAGCAGATATTTGTTCAGGGGAAAGCATACTTAGCCATAAATGTTATATCAGTATCTTATAAAAGGATGTTCCTAGTTTTATACAAATAAGAAATATGTCTTATGGGAGTACCTCCTAGTGTCCCAGCAAAGTTATTTTTAAACAAGTACCTTCTCAAATTTGACAATCCTGCTTTCTTTGTTACACCAAAGATCTGCTATCAATATATTGAAGAGTATGATTATTTCCTTAACATTTAATTTTTCTATATAAATATTCAATTTCTGTGAAGAATTTTGTGATATATATTTAATGAAGCTCCTTTCTCATACAATTTGTTTCCTACAATGTGTCTTTCCAGAACAAAAGAAAACAAGAATTTACCTCCAATTTTTTGAACTTGAATACCACCTGAATGGCTCTGTTTGCTCCCTCCCACAGACTCAGATCACACAAACCCCAGGATCTGTTTCAGAAAGAGCTGGACCTTGAAAACACTACAGAGTGGTGACCATCAGATGTGTCACTGCTAAGAATCCAGTTCATTCAGACACCAGTTTATTCCAAGCAAAACATATTTGGACATGTCTCTGGTATCAGTGGATGGCTTTGGGCAAGCTCTTAGTTCCCATTTATCTAGGTCTTCATAAAGTATTTCTTAAAAAGGTAAAATTCAAAATCAGTGACTTCTAAGGAAATATATTAGGCCTGTGAAATTCAAGGCAGAGTGGTCAGCTTAGAAGATGATGGCAATTTCTTTGGGGTCCTCTTGATAGTTTCTTGAAGAATACAGCATGATCATGGACATACAGGGTGTAGCCCCAAGGAAACTGGAAAGAGGCGTCACTGAACAGAGCTTAAATTGCATGCCTTCCTCCTGCTTGATGAGCATTGAGCCTAGGAAGGTTCTCTCTGATCACAGGGAATTTTTTTCATAAAAGCAGTTTCATTCAAACCTCATTTATTTTTGTGAAGGTCGATTTAAGAGAACAGCATGCAGCTGTGAAATTTTGTTTCCTGTTTGTGAAAAATGCCACAGACACTGTTGTGATGTTGAACACAGCTTACAAGGATAGAACCATGGGGAAAACAACAGTGTATGAGTTGGTCTCTCATTTCACAAAAGGGTGAAATGTCAATTGATGACACACCTTGTTCTGCATGCCTTAAATGGGAAAGAAAAAAAATGTTGACAAAATTAATGTTCTTGGGCTCAAACTCTGACAAGGGGCCCTTGACAAGATTGGCAATTTATCTGGAAAATTGTGGAGCTTGATTCAATGATTTTAATGGAAGATTGGGGCATGACAATGTCACTGTGAATTTTTTGCCTTGGGTTCTGACTGACCAGGAAAAAGAGCCACGCCTGGAAACAAGCCATATTTTGAAAGACTATCAGATTTCCCCCTACTGATTATTCCTGGTGGGGATACATGGTACTAGTCTTACAACCACACGAGCAAACATCAGCGAAGCCAGTGGAAAAGCCATCATTACTGCGCCCCCCCCCAAATAAAAAGCTCATCTAGTGAAATCCAAGATCAAGACGATGTTCATTCATTTATTTTGTTGTGAGACAGATAGTTCATATAGAGTTTGTTCTACCATATCAGACTGTTAATCTAGCTTTCTATGTAGAAGTTCTGAAAATATTCCTAAATAATATGAAAACAAAAAGCCTGATTTTTTTTGGCAGATTGGAACTGGTTTTGCCCCGACAACAATGCACCTGCTTACGCAGCCAGCTCAGTGTTCATGTATTCGGCAAATC